>CAMOHE010049198.1:3366-46425 GCA_946598075.1 Artocarpus hirsutus
CTGCTTCTTAAGAGATTCTTCTATTTCTAATTCATTAATTTTAGCTTTAGTCCAACACCTATTTGCATAATGTCCAACTTTACCACACTTATGACAAATAGGTACTGTTGAGTCCTTTCTTGTCTTTCCTCTTTCCTTCGGCTTCTTATTTTCCCTCTTAGAAGAATAAGTATTATTTTTTCTTCGGGTCTTAATATCTCTATGTTTATTTATTGGTTTTAACCTTTTGAAATAAGGTCTAATTATTTTTCTTTTTTCCCTTTTATAAGGTTTATTTAAAGGAGGATAACCAAATTGTTCACAGAAGTCGCCCAGAGACTTCCTGCCTAATTGCTTTTCTTTTTCAAGCTGTTTTTTGAATTTTATATCATTGCAGAGAGATAGTCCTTCAGCTACTACTTTAGCAGCCAGTTCGCCATAAGTATAATGACTATATGGAATTATTCCATTATTTTTTGCCTAATTCTCATTCTTACTTTATCAGCAAACAGAGGAGGAAATCCTGATATAAATTTTTCTTTCCAGAAATCATTATTACAATCTTCCCTAGTCATGACTTTAGAGAAGAAAACATCTTTGTACCACTTAAAGTGAGACAAAGACGAACATTTGAGGTTCAACAATTGCTTTTGACTTCTATCATTTAATATCCTTGTGGTACCAATAAAATGAAGTAGTATGGTATATATTAAGGTATTAACAGCATCTTGTTGTACCTCCATACTAGCTCCTTCTGCCTCTTATTTTACTATAGTTTTTTAGGCTCCTAATATCATGGTCTTTTGTTCTTGGGATACATAATTATCCCACCAGCCCTGTGATTGGCCAGTAAAGCCAGTTATCATAATATTGGCTATATCAACATCCGAATTTCCCTTTAGCTTACAAGATGACGCATATATAGTCATATTTTTTATTACTTTAAGGATCTGATATTCTGAGAGACCATCAATATTCCATTCTACAATTGAAGATCCGTCATACTGTACTCCATGCCAAATTTCATCTTCATATTGCAAGTCTATTAATGAAGGCCTAGGATAATAAGGCTTTAATTCTGGCTGAGTATAATTTTGAGAAATCTTATTTATGTCTTTATTAGGCTGTTCTTCTTTTAGAGCTTCTATGGTTTCATCTAGCTCATCTTCAGACATCTCTTAAAGTTTTTCTACCACATTGACTTCTTTTTTTTCAGAAATATTTAACTTTGATAATCTATTAACAATTTCTGATAAGAACTCTGGTGGTTTGTCTAGTCTGAATTTTGATGTCTCTGGTGGAGGTTTGAAGAATACTGGTTCAATGGCTGAAGGCTTTGAGCATTCAATTTTCTCTTTTCCTTTAGGAATATTATTCTGAGATTCAATTCTATTTAATTGTTTTCCTAAAGTTTGGAGGAAAAGATTCGAATAATTATTTTGTTCAACCACATGATTTAATGCTGCTATTGACACAGGCTTAGTAAGATTTTTTGAAACTCCCTTATAAAGGACAGCCATCACATCTTTTTTAATTTGGACGGTGGACTCCGGAGGGTGGATGGCTATTAATTTTTCTCCTGAGGCCAAGATGTATTCTTTATGAATCTTTTCAATAGCATTAACCTAGCCCAATTCTGGATAATCTATCTTTTTCATTTTATGATATTCTTTCAGGAAAATGAAGAAGTCTATTTCTCTATTACTTTTGTTGACCAATCTATTATATTTCTCATGAAATTTTCTCCTTTCTTCAGGTGAATATTTTTTAAAAAACCATTCTCTATGCTTCTGATTTTCTTTAGCATTAAACTTCCTAATAAGGCATTCCTTCAGATTCTCCATATCAAGCATATTAATGCTTTGAAATCCTGTTTCTTGAGTATTTGGATATCCCATGTCTGAAGGTGTCGGGCTTTGTGGTCTATCATAAATTGGCTGAGCAACTCCTTCAGGCAAATTTCTAACTCCCGCCATTTCAGTTTCTCCTAATTCAGAGGGTGTAGTTATCCTAGGAATTTGTAGATCTAGGATTTCTCTAGGTATCCAAGGAGCTTGGGATCTATTAATGGGCCTTTCTAATGAAAACCTACTAGAAACATCTGAGAGCCTAGGAGGTATTATGGTTTTTCTACTAAATTTGATTTGAACCGTCCCATCCTCAAGTTGTACAATTTCTTCTGGTTCACTATTCTGAGGAATTTTTGGTTGAGCTACCCTATCAAGGGTCCAAGTGTTTGGAAATTTAATCATTTCCCATTTAATCTTCTGAGGGACTACTAATTTTGATTTTGCATATTGGTTTGAAACATAGTAGTTTCTCCTCTTTTATCCTTAATTAAGGACTTCAAATTAATATTTGGACAGATTGAATTCATTGCCTTTAAATATATCCTATAAATAAAAGCCAAATTACTTGATCCTTCTTCCATATCAAAACCATGAGTTTGAATGTCTACCACTACTGACCTAGTGACATTTAGGTCTCTTAGGTGGACTGTGAAATCGGGTAAACAATCAAAGTGTGTAGGTCCCTGACTAAGGGTCGATTCAACAGCTCCTATTAAGTAATCTTTAAACCTTTATGCCTCTTGTCTCAAACAGAGATTAAAACAGAATTATTTAATCCTTCCCTAGTTAAGGGCTTGACAGCAACTTGGACAAGACCATAATGCAAATATCCATATTTTTGAGAGTATATGTTAACCAATTTTTGAGATATTAGAGGTATTTCCATATATTCCCCTGTTATAGGCAAAACCTCTTCTACAGTTTTAGCTATATAATCGTGTTTTTGCAAAAAGCTTCCCTTATTATAAACTGTAGTAGCATCTACTTAGGAATATTCCAATTCTGTAAATGCCTTTTTATACTTTCTATTGTTACTATTTCTTTATTTTTAACAAGAAACAAAGAGGATGATGACGAACCAGAATCTAAGTTCAAAGACCTAGAAGAATTAGATCTAGTAAAGGATCTTAATATTCCTGCCATTAAGTTGATCAATATATGAACCATACTTACCTCAAAAAAACTTACTTAACCTTACTTTTGTAGGCGACGACGCCGCGGTCTCGATGTACTCACTTCTCATTTTGTGTTCATGTCATACATTCATAAAATGACAATTAACATTTAATTTCAACGAATTAATCACCACAACTTAACATCTATTTCATATAACATCATACATACATTCATCTCTTGAAACATGACAATTCATACTACATTTTTCATTAACCATAAAACATTAAAACAACACTTTCAAAGCACTTATATTTCTGACCTTCATAAATTTAAAAATTAATAACTTTACATTCACATATAATTTGAGTACCAAATTTGGTAAGAATAAAGATAACACATAAACCTATCACCATGATTTTTCTTTAGTCATAAAAATTTCATTTAGTATTTAAAATAAGTCATGTAACATTCACTTTCAAAGCTGCCAGTAATAACAAAACAGTGAGCAGTCCACACTTGCATTCTTATAATAAATTGTCTACATTCTAAAATAATTCTGTAAAAATATTACTTATAGTAGACATATAAAATTACAACATACCCAAAAATTAGCTTCAAATAAATTCAATACAATTCAAATCAAGCATTAGAAGGCAGAGACCAAAAATAACATCCTATGTGTAAGCAATGAGTTCCATGCAATTACCATTTTCCAATAATTAAAATAAAATTATTATGACACTAAAATTCATGTGAACACATATTAACATATAAATATAGTAGCACAAAAATTCTCATCACTAAATAAAATCATTTAATTATACAAAAATATCACATAACAAGAATCTAACAATTTTACAGTTAAAGCAGTCACATAACCTAGTCTTAATAAAAATTCTATAACACATGTAATATTTATCATATTATCACCAAAATTTCCAGTCCAACATTCAACATCTACATGAACATATTTACCAAATTTCGTTCATAACAACATGCATTTGCATTAAAAACAACACCTATACATATGTGCAACACAATCGATCAGCAATAATTTACTATGTGTGATGGAGAGAAGAAAATTCATAACTTTTTATAGAAAAATTGAAATAATGTGAAACTTGGAGGAATATCACATAACACATGCATGAATAATATATTAAAAATTCAGACCAAAATGAAATTCCTAGACGAAGATATAGCATCCGAATTAAAGAGAAGAAATACTAAAAAGAATGAGCCCTTACCTTAGAACGATTTCTTCTCAAAACTCCTTGAATTAACGCCAAAGAAATTACAATATTTCTAACAAATAATAGCAGGGGAAATTTGAGAGGGAGAAAAAGAAAGATGAACAAGATGAAGAGAAAAAGAATGAGAGAAAAAGGAAGAACGTGAAAGAGAATGCGTGAGAGGGAGAGAGAGAAAAAAAAGAGCGTTATAAAAATAAATTTTGTTTACGTTAAAACAAAACTCCCACTCTTTAACATTAATCAAAATTTTTCTGATTAAATTCAAGGCACAATTCATGGTGAGGTGGAGAGGATTGAGGGAAAAAATCAAAACTTCCAAGAATGGTTCAAGCTACCATATTTTGCCTTTGTAAAATGGGAAACCTTATCAAATGCATTCAATCAATTCAAAGTCAAACATTAATTTTCCTAAAATGAGTAAATTATTCCATAAATGTGCCAATCAATCAAAAATTATTATCCAATCATCCAATCACAAATTCTATGGAATTTCTGCTAACTGCTCGTCAGCTATCATCGGCCTGTCGATGTCCCACTTCGGCCTGTCGATCTCTGAAGTCCGGCCTACCGATGATATACCATTGGCTTGCCGTTCCGAGGGGATCATTTTGACCTACCGAACCAAATGGTCCGGCCTGCCGATCTGCCTTAACATACCAAAATCATCCAAATCATTAAATTATGATTAAACATGTAACATTAATAAAATGAACACTTGACCACATCAATTCTACATGAGCGTCACCTGTCATAGCACTTTAAATAAAATGGTTAGCACCATTATATTATAAATCATAACACATAACATAAATAAAACACTTAATGTCATTACTTAATATTACGTAATCCATTACACATTTGTCATATACTGTTACATGAAAATCGACGGGTGTTACACCAGAGGGGACAGTATGGATGAGTGGGCGGCATGGGGATGGTCTACCAATAAGAGCCATAAGTTTGGGGGCCCGGCAAGGTGGGTCCTATGGAGGCTTGAGGGAGTACGCCGGGGCCGGATGGCACATAGATAGTAAAATTGATTTTACAAACATGAGCGGCAAACACCTTTCAAACTAGCATTTAAGAAAAATAACAGGAAAATGATTTTGACCTCAAAATTTTTATGATAATCTATATACATAATAATATCCTACTAAAAAAATTCCCGTGACCAAACAAAATCATTAGACACAATAAAAAGTTAGAGAAATAAGAGGTCCAAAGTTTGCAAGTTCACAACCATAAAAACCTAGTTTGAAGAAAGTTTAATAACTCACAAAATACACATGATATTACAACGAAATTTTCCAGTTCACAACCTAATATAACCCTAAACATTTTTGCCAAATTTTGTAAAAATCAAAGCACATTTGCCCCATGAACAAAAACCACATTTATACAAGGATATACCAATCAGCAACATTGTGACTATAAGGTGCAGAGCTTGAACATTTAATATCTCAGCATAGACAACACTGAATGTCACGAAACTTGGAGCAACATCACATAGCATATACATGAGAATCATAATAAACTTTCAAAGCAAACAGAGATTTTTAGGAAAAGTTATAGGGTTGGATTATAGAGAAAATACAACATTACCGATCAGCATTAATTAACTATGATTAGCAAAGACTAAAAATTACATATCTCAGCATAGAAAAGTCAAAATAATGTGAAATTTTGAGGAGTATTACATAACACATATAAATATCATATTCAAATTTTAGAGCAAACGAAAATTTCTAGACAAAGATATAGCAATTGGATTATAGGGTGATCAAAATTTTAGAATTGTTGAGAAAGAGTTTCTTATCTCAAAACAATTTCTTCTCAAGCTTCCATCGAATTTTCCCAAAGAAAACTCGATATTTCTTTCAATTATTTGTAGGAGAATTCTGGGAGAGAAGGGAAGAAAACATGAAGAAAAGAGAGAGAAGAACTGAGAGAATTTTTGTTTTTTGAGGGAGAGAGAAAAATTATACGTGGAACCAAATGGGAATGGTGTGAAAGTTAAAAAAATTAGTCTTTTCTATAAATGACTAGAAAATTTTAAAGAAAAAAAATGCTTTCACGTGTAGAATAGAGAGAATTAAGGTGGAAGTCAAAACAATTTGTTTCACTTACCATATATCACAATTTCAAAAGAGGAAACCTCATCAAATATCTAATCATTCATAAAAGTCAAATATTCTATCCTATGAAATAAGGAAAAAGACCAAAAATATGCCAATTACTCAGAATATTTTATCAAGTCACAATAATCATCATTGTCACAAATTTTTGAGATATTTCTATTGATTGTTCATCGACAATCTTCAGCTTGTCGACTGCTCAGTATGGCCTGTCGAAGTTTTTGGGTTCGACATGCCAATGAAATCCATCGGCATGCCATTTGAAAAAAAATAATTCAACCTGCCGAAGTATCAATTACAACATTACACACAAAAATAAAACATTAAACATATACCATGTATACATTATGAATGATATGAATACCTTGAGCACTTCAAGTCCACGTGATCGTCACCTGCCATCATACTTAAAATAATATAATTGGTAATATTATTTCATAATAAAATACTTAATGTCGTTAATTATCTATCATTAACTGTTATATGAAAAATAACGGGTGTTACATGGAGAGTTTTTGCTGATTGCTCATCACTAGTCTTTGGCCTGCCGATGGTTCACTCCGGCCTGCCAAAGTCATGAGGTTCGGCTTGTCGATTAAAACCATCGGCCTGTCAAACTTGAAGGGTCGGCTTGCTGAACTACTGTATACACTAAAATTATTATGCACACATTATATCTGAGATGAACACCTTGAGCACATCAATTCCACATGACTGTCACCTGTCACAATACTCAAAATGAAATAGTCAGTAACATTATATTATAAGGAAAAATACTGAACGTTGTTACTTATCTAACAATATTCATTGCATGAAAATTAGTGAGTGTTACAACCGGGTCTAGTGTAGGCCAGTCAATCGAATCTTCCACATCAGCAATCTATATGCTTTATGTATTTTACTCAGAAAGTTGATTCAAACACAAATTTTGAGGCCAAATCTTATAAGGACTAGCCTCAATTTTACCTCTATATAAAGGGAACTATTTTCTATTGTTTTGTAGATCACTTGAGAAATTTAGAGAAGAGTATTTTATTGGGTAGTCTTTGAAACTCTCACAGAGCTATTGTTTCATATCTTGAACTTTAGCTCTTGGTTTTCTCAAGTGGTTGGAAGAAGAGATCACTTGGGTAAAAACTGAATGATGCGCGACCACCTGCATTTCGATCGTAGAAAGAGAATAGCAAGGAAGATTAGTTGATTAAGGCTCTTCTGGTTGAGTTCTCTAATTGGAATTCCAACAGTTTTTTGGTCTACTAAGAGGTATGAAAGATCTTTAATTAATTTACATACATAACATATCTAACTTGCTTTTTGGAAAATGTTTTAATTAAAAATTTTTAAAATCCAATGCATAATTGT
Source organism: Artocarpus hirsutus (assembly GCA_946598075.1). Classification (NCBI taxonomy): domain Eukaryota; kingdom Viridiplantae; phylum Streptophyta; class Magnoliopsida; order Rosales; family Moraceae; genus Artocarpus; species Artocarpus hirsutus. The sequence continues at coordinate 11,062 of CAMOHE010049198.1, forward strand.
TTTCCAATAATTTAGGGATAGATAAGACATATAATTAATTTATAACTAACATATTTGATTTTGACAAACAATGGCTAGACACACAATGACTTATGAAATATTTAACTATACTTGAAAGTTTAGGTTCATATGTATGTTGAGGTTAGGAATACCTCTGGTATGACGTTGTGGTAGCTATTTTTGACTAGCTCAAATAGTATATTAGGAACATCCTTAGTAAGCATTTGGTTTGGTATGTCAGATAGAGATGGAGTTGCAACTTTAGTCTGTGCAATGAAAAACTCAAATACCTTTTGATAGCTAGTCAAAAATGCTATAAAAATGTATCAATAGCGTTTTAACAAAAGTTAACACATCATGTGCTATTAAAAATCCACTATATTATAGCATTTTTAAAAAGTTATTAAGAACACTATATAAAGTGTTTCTTATAGCTTTCTTGGCTTGTTATTTTTTTTTTTAATTTTTGTAGCTTTTCCAGATAGTTTTCAAAACGTCTACTACTCTATAACTTGCATTATTAGTTCTTAGGTGCTCTTTAATCCTCTTGGATTTATCAAATGGACAACTGCCAAACATCATATAATTTTCAATGATATAATTTATGCCCAAAAAATAATAAGTACATCGTAATTCATTCACCAAAAATAGAGTACAACAATTTTTGTTCAGTATATGTTCTAAACACATTCATAAAACTAAAACTAGATGAGCTGTTATCTAAGCTTATAGAAGATCAAGTATACATATTTTCTATATTAATCCAATTCTTCCCCAAAAACTTCACTTCTATTGTACTCCCACCTTGGCAAATCTTTTTTTGATATGGAATTTACTAAACTGACCAAAGATGGGACTTAAATTTGTTCTTTAAAGACCTGACCAGGGCACAATAAAAAGAGATCAATATAAACGTGAAATAATTAAAATATGGGAGCATAAGTTTAAACGAAAAAAACACACTAATTCCCAATTAAATAAACTTTAGTTAGTTATACTAACTTATTTCAATACAAATAACACCATATGCCCCGTGTTATTTCAATTTCCAACAAGTATTTGAAGTTGTAGATATAAGATGCAATGAAAAAAACATCATATACAAAACTTAGGTATGTGTTTCTTAGGGACATCAGCTAAAATAAAAAACACATGGACAATTAAGGGAAAACTTTTCTTTTATATTGTTTTGTCGTAATAATTAACAAGTGGGATTTTTTAGAGGTACTGTAATTGCGTAAAAAAAATAGTACATTATAAATTCACCAAAAAGAAAGTACATCATAATATGTGTGTGTATATATATATGTACTTGACTAAATACTGAATATATATATATAACAACTAGGTCAACTTATATGTCTCATTACTATAAGAACTCTGCATGTGAAGGGTATGATTCAATCCTTTTTTATAAATCATAAAGAAAGGAAATATAATTGCTCACCAATTATTCTGAAAAATAATAATATGGACCATGTACCTACCTTTGGATCACTTCTTTACAAATCCAAGGTCATGACATGAGTCTTAGTCAAATAGTTAGTTGGAAAATGGTAACTTTGTATCAAGAACCTTTTGATAACAGGAGCATATAATTATATTTAACCTTAAATACTGTACGTTTTCTAAAAGAAACACAATAACCCATTAGACAAACTGATAAGCAAGGCTTCATAGAATTTGCCAAGGCTCAAGCACAAGTGTGCCGTCCGGTGATAAATTAACATAGAATTAATTGCTGCAATAGCCAAAAACATGCTTTCATTTATATCTTCACTAAAACAACGCTCATATTATCCTCATTTGAATACTTTACAAAGCAAAATATGAGAAGAATCCAAATTTGACTATAAGTGGAAGTCATATCTCTAGTTCATTTCTATATTTAAGTAATGTCACATTATATAACTTCATTTACTTTCTAGAGACATATATATAATTGATTGATTATATATGATATTTAAATTCCATTCTTGATTGGAAACCAAATGATGAAAATAGAGGTCGTAATAAAATGCTTTGCAAATTCCATTCATTAGTGCAAGCATGAATCTTCTCATACCCTAAATCAAATACTTTCATAAACATTCAAACTTTATACATAAACCTGAACAAGACATTAGTTTTTGGGAACATGTCCTATAATAATTCTAGCAATCCACTAAAACTGCCATCGGATAATCCATGCATAGTTTTGAGTCTGAACAAGGGAAAAATAGTTGACAACCTGTTGTATTTTGAACAGCTAGGATATAATAGCTTAACCCATCTCTTGTTTTATTGTCCAAGTCTTCTTCTAATATATGCTCATTAGATTGTTCCATGTCATCCTCATCTGCATAGGCAGCCCTATACAACTAATATCTCATTCCTCTCTGCTTTTTCAAACTATTCATTTGTATTTGCACAAAAAAGGTTGAGATTTGAAGTTAAAAAATAACAATAATATAGCCTCATATTAAGGAAATCATTTCTATATTATTTTTTTTTCTAATAAATCAGATATAAAGCAAGCGAGGTCCAACAATGATGTAGCAAAGTGCACTGAAAAAAAAAACTGCACATTACACAAAAATTGAGTTAATATAAATGTCATTCTACTTATGAACTCCAAGGTTGTTAGAAAACCTTTCAACATATAACTCGTTGACAAAAGAATTTTAGAGAATAAAACAACAAGAATCTCTAAGCAACTTGGTATATATATTCAAATTTCTCAAGTCTGAAGTTATGCTTCTTAGTGGCAAGTCCCTAGCAACTCTAGTTTTTTTTTTAGAACATACAAAAGCAATACACAACCAAAAGAAAAAAATTTACAAAATGCAAAAAAATAAAACGCTGGGAGCAAGAGAACTTGCAAAGAACATTTAGAGAAAAAGAGAACATATCTCATGAAGAAACAAAACACATACTTTTTAGATGTGTTGCAGAGATAATTTTGTAACTTAAATGTAGATCTTGCTCTCAAATGATAGAAGAATTATTTTTTACCAGCAACATGAAACCGAATAAGAAAACAAGGGGACATGGTTAAAGACTATGGACAACAAGTAATTCACTTTTACTTAAATAACATTACGGATTTTGCATGCTCTGCTACCGAACAAAATACACTATTCATAACTAGATAGCTCTGCAAGATTATATTAAACATGATACACTACTCATAACTAGATAATAGCTTTACTCCTCAACTACTTCAAAAAAAGAAAAGACGATTCAAAATTCTCAACTTTCTTACCTTCACCAAGCAAACACAAAGTTGCATGAGACAAGAATACACACAAAAAACAAGCATATAGACACACATAAAAATAAACAAGCATGCACACACACTTAAAAATAAATAAATAAATAAATAATAAAGGCATATCCAAATTCAATGTAAACCTCCAAGGATTTTGTATGGCAAAAACAATGCTCAATGAGCTAATGAAATTATCATAGTGAAACTCTTAAAAGAGAACAAACCACTAAATGATCTTCTTGATGAAAATGCCAGTAGTACATAAATAAAAAATCTTAACTTCTAGCAAATTCCAACAAATAAAGTTCTCGACCCTGGTAACGAAACGTGTACTTGAAAGTGGATGGTTAGTTGAGGTTGAAGAGTTCTTGGGTGAATTGAAACCTTCAGTGGAAAGCACATCTAATTGCACATTTAATATCTTGTGCTCTTAACCTTTTGTTCCACTCTTAAAATAACTTCACACACACACACACACATGCACACACACGCACACACGCACACATATATATTATAAGAATTACCCCATATGTAATCAGCAAAAAAGAACAAGGAAAGAAATTTTCCAACATGAATTCCATCCAACTAATACAACAAAATATGTAAAAAGCTCTTTTAGGCTACCTTTTAGTATTGTAATTTTGAAAAGAACCCATCAATATCTTACACGTAAATTGGCCTCTTTAGTACATCAACAAGTTACTTGGAAAATGATACACAGTGGAATTTTAAATTTTTCTAAATCAAAGTCTTTTCCAAATAACAAGTTTGACATGCTAAATATATAAATTAATAAAAAGATCTTACGTACCTCTTTTGTATACCAAAGACTGAAGAAACACCGACCAGAGAGAACGTCTTGGAAGTGTCTCAATCAATTGGTCTTCCTTGCTATTTTCTTTCCATGATCAGAATATAGGTGGTCTCACATCATATAGTTTTTCTCCAGTGACTCTCCTTCCAACCACTTGAGAAAACCTAAAACTAAGGTTTCAAATGTTGAACAATAACTCTCTCCGAGTTTCAAAGTTTCTCTTGCTAGAATATTCACTCTCTACTTCTCAAATGATATAAGGAACAATGAAAAATAGTTACTTTTTTATAATGGTCGGATTCATGGTTAGTCTTTATAAGATTTAGCTTTAAAATTAGAGTTTGGATCAGTTTCTGTGTAAAAACACATTTGCTAATTATCCAGGCATGGTCATTCATGCCTTTGTAATGCAATCGACCATGGTGTCACAGTGCAGTAGCCATACTTGAATTTGAACTCCTCAGATTTATTTGATTCACCCAATTCGATTCAATTCGATAAATCCTATCTTATTTAACCCAGGTATCCTTTATAAAGCCTAAATTTTAATTCAAATAACCTAATAGAGATGTTAGTTGATTAAAATAGTCATATACAGATAAACTCATACAAATAAAATATATCCAAATAACATTTTATCTTGAATTAATTCACAAAATTAATTTAACCAATAAACTAACATGAATTATTAAATCGAATCTATCGAATTTCACCTAATCTAATAATTAACATAAGTTACCAAGATATAGAAAAAACATGTCGTATCATAACCAATTATCATTGTCATTATCATCATTAAATATTAAGCCATAAACCCAAAAAATTGAAACCCAAATTAATTTCTGAATCTTTGAAATATATTTATGTATATATATATATATATAGTGTTTAGGAGTATTGGTTAAAACCAATGATAGATTCAATTTTAGTTAAAAACATTGAAATATATGAGAGTTTTATACTGTAACAACCAAAAGTTTTGGTTCAAACTTATGTCGTCAAATACCACAATATACAAATAAATCAATTTCCAAATCTATGGAAATTCTTTGAATCCACAAAACCCAAAAATTAAATCAAATTCATTAAACCCAAATTCACAAATTCATCTCGAAACTCATCAACTCAAAATTATTTAGCCTATCTAGACCATTGTCGTACCCAGTCATGAGAATCTTCGATGTCTTGCCAAATCTCACTGCCGCTACGTAATTTTGATGGGAGAAGCATCGCCAATCGCCGTGCCCAGCCCACCATCGTGCCCGATCTGTGCCATTCTACTGATTGCCAAAATATTGTAGTCTACAAGCTAAGCATTCGTTCTCACACGTTCGTGTCTGATCTACACCGCTTCACTCATTGTCAAAGTAGCGTTGTCTGCAAGCCAAGCATTCGTTTTATTTGTATTCATCTACATGTTATCTCTTTACACGTGAGCTTGTTTGGTTTATTTTTTTAGATTGCATCAAAATTTTTTTAAGCACATGTCCATATATATATATATTAGAAAAATAAAAAAAATAAAAGGGAAAGTTTGGGGAGGAAACAACAAAATATTGAAATTGCAAAAGAGAAAAAAAAAGAATGTAAGAATTATTGAATCGTGGTACAAAATCACTCCCTTGTTGTTGTTTGGAAATCATTTGCAAATGTATCGATGCACCCATTGCCATCGAATAGGTCACATTAGATGATGTTTTGAACTAACGAGATATTCAGGGTGGGATCATAGTCATAATCTATGGAAGAAGAATTTGGAGAAGACTTCCATTGCCACGACTGTTGAGAAAAAGAAGGACAATAATGTTGGTTTTAGCATTGGTTGTAGTTATAGATAATGGTGGTAATGTTTTGACTATTTTTACACATGTTTCGAATAATACATGGATAATTGATTCTGGTGCAACAAACCATATTACATTTGATTTAAGATAGATCTCACTTCTTCAACTGTCATCCTAAAAATTTGTTTCTACTACCAATGGAGCTTTAACCTTGGTTATTATGGAAGAATCTTTAACCTTCATCAATAATTTGAATTTATATCCTTTCTTTGGACTATAATCTTTTTCTTTGTTTCTCAAATAATTACAATCTTCTCTTGTGTTGTCATTTTTTTGGCGTGAATCTATTGTGTTTAAGGACATTCGAACATGACAAATGATTGGTTGTGATATTAGAATAGGGAAACTTAATTACTTCAACTTAAAGTCAAAGAGTTCTAATAAGTTACGTCAAGTTTTGTTAGTGGATGCTTGAAGGTGGAGAAGAAGAAATCTTATTTGATTGTGGCATTGACGTTTGGAGACTTTAAGAAATTGTTTTCTAGTTTGTTCATGAAAATTAATGTCTCAAATCTCTAGTGTGATGCCTGTGAAATGGTAAAGAGTCATCGTGTTTCATTCTATTAATGTCAAATAAAAACATAGGCCCTTTTATGGTTATACATTCAAATGTTTGGGGCCATCCAAAGTGACAACTATGAATAGATCATGATGGTTTGTTACTTTCATTTATGACTATACCATAATGATATGGATTTGCTTGATGAAGTCCAAAGGTGAGATGAATTTTCTATTTGAAGGATTTCATGAGATGGTTTGCATCTAGTACAATGCACAAGTTCAAGTCCTTCGTAGTGATAATGGTAACAAATATATGATTTTTGAATTTCAACAATATTTAGGAACATATGGAACTATTCATCAAACTACTTGTTCCAATACCCTTAGTAGAGTGGGGTAGCCGAATGCAAAAATCGACACTTATTGGACATTGTTCATGCTTTGTTGATAGAAACATATATGCCATTATCCTATTAAGGAAGAAACTCTTATCTTGATAGCGTATTTAATCAATTGAGTACCCTTCAGTACCATTGGCATTTAGACACCATTTTAGGCTTTTACTACAGCAGTTGTTGCACCAGTCCTCCCAAGCCAACCTCCTCATGTCTTTGGATGTGTGGCTTTTGTACATCTCCATAAGCATCGACGTGATAAGTTAATTCCCTGAGTAATGAGCTATTGATATTGACACAAGTTTTGCATATTATGTATGCAGGAAGCAAGCGCAAAGTTTTATGGATTCATTTAGAAGCTTCTTACATTCGAGTTTCTTTTACTTCCTTTTCTATAGCAAACTAGTTCCAAAATAAATCATACGTTTTTCCTCCATCAACTATGTGCGTACTGGATTGGGAGGACAAAGTGAGTTGTGTGTACTATTGTTAATATATTACATCTTTTATTTCTTTTTTTGAATAAAAAGAGAGAATAATCAGATTTAGCGTGGTTCAACATTGTACCGTAGATCTATTGAGTTATAAAAGAGAGAGTCATTCACAGAATTGATCTGTGGATGAGTTACCTAATACAAATAAATATGAATAAAGTCAAAACTACTAGTAAATATAATTGCATTATAAACCAAAGGGCAAAGGCACTCTAGCTCCACATGTTTGCTCTGTCATTTATATTTTTTTTTTTGTACAAGAGCTCCCAAGGCATATTACGAGGTTCATGTACTCTTATTTCTCATAGGTTTTGTCAAGATAGCTTTTTTACGAGGCATGACTTGGTGTGGTCCTCTTGTTACAATTGTTTCCTGTGTTAATTTGGTGTTATAATATAGCAATTACACTCATATAAGGCAAATCCTCGTCACCTATAGAACTTTTTTTTTTTAAATAATCGAAATAATTTATTCTCACGTGACAAATTAATAAAGATGTTCGACAACACTTTATAATCTCTATTGCACAGATCCTCGTCATTTCCTTTTTTTCTTTTTGCTGAGTAAAGACAAATCCTTGTCAGTTTTATATTATTTTTGATGTGGAACTAATTAATTTCTCCTTGCATGAGACTCCCGAATCCAACAAATCAAACCACATATACATATATATATATATATATATTATATAAAATACCAAATTAAATGCAAAAATTAAGTTAAGAAAATGAACAACAATTTTAAAGTAACCAATTCATGGACATGTGAAAGCAGAAACAAATATTAAAAAGAGGACTACATGTGGCACGACCACAAAAAAAGGATCGAGTGTTGAATATATATTATATTCGAAAGGGTAGACTACAATTTTTTTTGCTAACTACTAAGGTGATGAGATGTGTAAAAACTATTAAAAAAAGTACCTTTTAGATCTTTTTTTTATCTTTAAAAGTAATTTTTTTATGGATAATTTTGCAATAATAAAATTTATCAAAAATAGGTGTGGTATGGGTAAGTACAATAGACTCCCCCGTAATAATTATCAATATTTGTCCTAACAACTTCTTCAGTAATTTTTCGTATTGCTACTTGCATTAATTAAGAAATTAAGATCCAATATGCGAAATTGTTACTGGTACTTGTTATGAATAATGGTTTGATTTTCAACGATATTGAAGTCGGCAAAGCCAACAATGCTTGAGTTGATGCCCAAAACATATGATGTAATGATATTTTTGATAATTAATAAATATATTTTTATTTCATTGTACATGTGCATTATTGTGAGTAGTCTCGATGGCTCAAGGTCCAGCATCGACATTGAGAAAGCCTGATAAAGGCCCATATCAAGATCTCAAGATAAGCTATTAAAGTTCCCTCAAGAGTCGAGATCTTTCAGGTAAGACAGGAGGGCGAGCTGAAGAAGTCACTACAAGAAAAACTACATTTAACGACATGTAATTTTTAAATGTCGTTAAAAAGTACATACAACGACATCTCCAACAAACATGTCGTTAATAATATTTGAAATAATAATTGATTACATCTATATAGACATCGTATTAAAGGTCTCATTTTAACGACAATAGTTTAGTGTCATTAAATTATTTAACGACAAGTAGGAGATGTCGTCAAAGCGTTAGAGATTTTACGACACCCTTTATATACGACATTGGTCAAGATGTCATCTATAAGAGGTGTCATAGAATCTCCAAGGCTTTGGCGACATCTCCTACTTATCTTTAAATAATTTCATGACACTAAACTATTGTTGTTAAAAGGAGACTTCTAATACAGCATCTATATAGATATCGTCAATTATTCTTTCAAATGTCGTTAACGTCATGTTTGGTGGAAATGTCGTTGTATGTACTTTTCAACGACATTCAAAAATTACATGTCGTAAATAACATGTCGTTAAATGTAATTTTTCTTGTAGTGAGTGTCTAAGGGTATGTTTGGTTGAGGCATTCTTTGAACTCAATGGACTCAAGTTTAGATTCGAGTATCAAGAATCCTTCAGATACATGTTTGTTTCCCCCAAAATCCAAATAATTTGAGTATCAAGAATCTAAGTTTTCAAAACTCTTATCCCCTCCTTAAACTTTTGATGCTCAGATGTCTTTGCTACAGTAAAAACTAAAATTCTCTCTCCTATATTTGAGGTAAAAAATCATAACTTCTTCGTTTGATATCCAATTGAGATGATTCTTTTTTCATTGTGTTCTTAATGAAGAGAGGAATAAATCAAGGTCCATATTGTATATTTTTTAAGATCATTAACATGAAGATTTTATTAGATTTATTAATAAATCAAAAACTGCCTTTACTATCCTTCCAAACACAAATTATAATTTTATTCCATACTCAGATTAAAACTTAAATGCATATCCAAACGTCAATTTGAATAACAATTCAAATCACTAATTCAAATCCTAATTCAAATCACACTAACTCAAATTAAATCACTAATTCGAATCCATTCACCAAACGGACCCTAAGTTCACTAAATCAAAGATACAAATTTAAATTGCAAATACATGATATCAAATCCCATTCAAATCAGGGATAAGCGTGATCCAAGCAATCAACATGAAAGGACAAATATGTAGAAAGTGGCAATAAAATCAGAATACTAATATTCCCAATTTTGTATTTAAATTATTATGAATTTGAGATTTTCAATAAAAAATTATAACTATAAACAGGGGTGGAAAACCCCAAAGAAAAGGGGTGATTATTCTATCTCCTAGTCTGGCCTTCTCGCATTCGTGTATTCAAAAGAAATAAAGAGAGAACCTTAAAGTAAACCTTGCTCATATTGAGTGAACTATTATAATTTCTTGTGTCCTTTAGTTTTTACACATTTAAATCTTTCTTATTGATCTTATTCATTGTGAGTGAATCATGAGAAAATTATTGAGCTAAAACTGCCATCAACAATTGGTGCTAGAAGGATGGTTCATATTTATTTGATTTAGAACTGAAAAAATTTCTACGATCATCATGGTGACTATGAGAACCAATCGGATAGGAAATAACTCTAACAACCCCTTCATTGCCGAAGAGGTTGGAGGATCAAGGCGGGGGAGACAACCTTCAAGAACTGTAGTTTTGGAGTAGAAGGTTGAACAGACGAGCGAACTGCTTGAAAGAATCACAGCGGCCCTAGATTAACTCCAAGGTGGGAATGATGACGCTGCAAGTGCAAACCTGGCAAACCAAAAGGATAACCACGGTAACATGGTAATATTTCCATTGACTACAGTAGTCCTTTACAACAAGCTTTGGTTGAGGTCAATTTTTATATCGAGCAATTTTTTCTCTGTTGGGTCTCCACACTTGTGGTTTGCCTATGTATTTCACCTATTTTTATTGTGGATCTAGTCAAAATGTCTAGGGGTCTAGTCCTTTTCTAATGAGTCATCTTTGGCTGCTTAAGTCAAAATTTGTGTTTGTATTTTCAAAATCTAAAATATGTAATATTATTTAAAAAAAAAGAGAACAAACATGTACACCAATTACATTCTAGATGCTCCTAAATTATTTTTCATCAAATAATTTATAAAAATAATTTTATTAGGAGCTTAAAGATAATTCTCCACCTACATTATTTTCGTAAGCGTTAAAAAAATGGGTGGGCAAAATTTTTAAAAAAAGAAAGAATTGTTATTGCATTTTTATGAATTAGTTAACATTTGCATATTTTTAGGTAAATCATTTTGTATTATTGAATCATTTCAAAAATTAAGTTTGTTTTATGTACATATATATATGTCATGTATGGTACACCAGTTTGAACTAATAGATTCGAATATATGTAAAGTTTTATGTATTTATAGTGTAGAATAAAAAAACAATTATAATGTAAAGCTCTCACATATTGCCGTATTTAAAAAAATGGCTATTCTCAAGTGTTGCATTGGACCCCATATAAGTAATGTCTCCATATCTTTAGTGCAGAAACAACGGCCGCTAACTAGAGGTCATAAGTAAGATAGTTCCTCTTATAATCCTTTAGTTGTCTTGATGCATAAGCGATCACTTTGTCATTCTACATCAGAACAACACCAAGGCCCATCTTAGAAGGATCATTATAAAGTACAAATCCATCGTTTCCTTCAGGATTGGCCAATACTAGAGCTATAGTTAACCTTTTCTTCAGTTCTTGGAAACTCTTCTCACATGCATCTGTCCATTCAAACTTCTTTCCTTTACAGGTTAGATTTATGAATGGTGCTGCTATCTTAGAGAAGTCTTCCACGAATCTTTGATAATAATGTGGCGTCCGACCTGGGCGTACTCCCTCAAGCCTCTATAGGACCCACCTTGTGGGGCCCCCGGACTTATGGCTCTTATTGGTAGACCATCCTCGCGCCGCCCATGCATCCGTATTGTCCCCTCTAGGGCCCTCTGGCCCCTCAGGGTTTTTCTTTCACATCCCTCGGTTCGAACCTCAAACCTCCCTTTTGGCACTTGAGAAGGAAATAAGAACCTCTTAAGGAAGGTTTGAGGTTCGAACCCGAGGGATGCGAAAGAAAAACCCTGAGGGGCCAGAGGGCCCTAGAGGGGACAATACAGATGCATGGGCGGCGCAAGGATGGTCTACCAATAAGAGCCATAAGTCCGGGGGCCCCATAAGGTGGGTCCTATGGAGGCTTGAGGGAGTACGCCCGGGCCGGACGCCACAAATAACCGGCTAGGCCCAAGAAGCTCCTTATCTCACTTGCATTAGTCGGTTATTTTCAGTTGAGAATACCCTCTACTTTAGCAGGATCTACGATTATCCCTTCCTTTAATACTACATGCCCTAGGAAAGACACTATGTTGAGCCAAAACTCACACTTGGAGAATTTTGCGTAGAAGTTGTGTCTCCTTAATGTCTCCAGCATAATTCTCAAATGCTTAGTATGTTCTTCATGATTCTTCAAATAAACAAGGATATCGTTGAAAAACACAACGACAAATTTATCGAGGAAATCCTTGAATACTCGATTCATCAGGTGCATGAAGGCTACAGGTGCATTCATTAGACCCAAAAACATAACCACAACTTCATAGTGATCATACCTCGATCTGAAGGTTGTTTTTGGGATGTCTCATTCTTTAATCTTCAACTGGTGATATCCCAACTGCAAGTCAATCTTTGAGAACACAGATGCACCTTTAAGTTGATCAAACAAGTCATCGATTCAAGGTAACAGGTACTTATTCTTGATCGTCACCTTGTTCAGCTTTCTATAGTCGATGTAGAGTCTCGTAGATCCATCCTTCTTCTTGACAAATAAGACTGGGGCTCCCCAAGGTGAGTGACTAGGCTTGATGAAGCCTATATCGAGTAGTTCCTTTAATTGAGAATGAATGAAACACCCACCAAACTTTCATGTAACGGATTGGGTTAAATGAATAACAACGTTAAGTATTTTCTTTAGTAATATATGATATTATGTTACTGACTATTTTATTTTGAGTATTATGATAGGTGACGGTCACGTGGAATTGATGTGCTCAAGGTGTTCATGTCATTTACGTTGTATGCTTGATAATAATTTTTGTAATAAATTAATGTTTTGTTATATTTTAATGTGTATGGCAGTTTGGCAGGCCGATCATCTAGGTTCTGCAGGCTAAATCATCCCTCACGGAACGACAGACTGATAGATTCCATTAGCAGGTCAGACCTCATGACTTCAGCAGGCCGAAGTAAACCATTGGTAGGCCGAAGACAACTAAAAAGTAATCAACAGGTAATCACCAAAATTGTGGCATGGATGATTGATTTGATTGGATGATAAATTTTGATTGATTGGCATATTTTTGGTTTGATTCCTTATTTTAGGAAATAAAATGTTTGACATTTGTGGATGATTAGATAATTGATGAGGGTTTCCGATTTTGAGAGTTAAAATTTGGTAAGTGGACCAAATCATTGTCAACCTTCCCAAATTCCCCTCAATCTCCCATAATTATGTATTCTTTTTTTTTTTTTGGTAAAATTTTTGCCATTTCAGAAAATCCCCTCATCATATCACTCTTATTTTCATGCATTCTTCCACCAAAAAAAAAAAAAAAGAGAAAAATTTGCTTCCCACGTTCTCCTCCTCTTTTTCTCTTCATGATTTCTCTTCTCTCTCTCATATACCTGCAAATATTTAAAAGAAATATTGAATTTTCATTGGGTGAATCTAAGGAAAGCTTGAGAAGAATTTTGTTTTAAGCAAAGAACTCATTCTTGGTAATTCTGAAATGTAGTTTTCTTCTTAATCTGATTGCTATAACTTTGTCTAGGAATTTCCTTTTGCTCTAAAATTTTAATATGTTATTCATCTATTGTTATGTGCTAACCCTCAAAATTTTATGTCAATTGGATTTTTCTCCACTGAGATATGAATTTTCTTCTGTCTACCACTCATAGTTAATTAATGCTCCTTGTAATGTTGTATTTTCTCTATGTTTTGACGCCCATTACTTTGTCTAGAAATCTCTGTTTGCTCTGAAATTTTAATATGATTTTCATGTATATGCTATGTGATGTTCCACCAAATTTCGTGCCATTTGGTTTTGTCTAGGCTGAGATATTAAATGTTCATGCTCTGCATCTCATAGTTGCAATGTTGCTGATTGGTATATTCTTGTATAAACGTGGTTTTTGTTCAAAGGGCAAATGTGCTTTGATTTTTACAAAATTTGGTAGACATGTTCATGGTTATATTAGGTTGTAAATTGAAAATTTTTGTGGTTATATCACGTGTATTTTGTGAGTTATTAAACTTTCTTCAAACTAGGTTTTTATGGCTATGAACTTGCAAACTTTGGACCTCTTGATTCTCTAACTTTTTATTGTGTCTAAATGATTTTGTTTGGTCACGGGAATTTTTGTATTAGGGTGTTATTATGCATATAGGTTGACATAAAAATTTTGAGGTCAAAATTATTTTTGTGATATTTTTCTTAAATGCTAGTTTGAAAGGTGTTTGTTGCCCACGTTTGTAAAATCAATTTTACTACCGATTTCAATTGTGTATTTTGACCTACTCTGATTTTTGTTGAAACCAATTTTTGGATATGTCTTAGTTTTATGTGTCTATTATATGTGTTAATTTTTGTAGATTTTTCTACGCATCAATAATGTAATAAATCGACCTAAGTTTAGAGTTATTCACTGCCTAACTATTGCTGGCAGATTTTGTGTCATGAATTTGTGACTTGTCTTAAATAACAAATAGAATTTTTATGACCAACAAAAAATTATGGTATTATGTTTATATAATTACTTTGTCCCTGCCAAGTTTGGTGCTTGAATTGTGTGCAAATTATGAGACATAGGGCTGTGAATTCCTAAGGGTCAGGCTACATTATCAATTGGCAGTTTTGTTCTAATGTTTTAAAGGCTAATAAAACGTATTATGGACTAATGTTTTCAAGAGAAGAATGTATGTGTGATGTAATATGGTATTGGATGATGTCATGTGGTATTGAATGATTTCATAAGAAATGAAATAATTAATTTCTTTTGTACATGGATGTATGACATGAATATTCAAAGAAGTGAGCACATCGAGACCGCGGCGACGTCATCTAAAGAAAAGATTTAAGTAAGCTAAACAAGTAAGTACATTCTCACCTACAATATGATGAAATTTACAAAAGTTTGAAAACCTATGTTCATGATGGTTTTATGATGGTCTCTCACGATGATTACACATGATGTATTATTATGAAAGTTTTAATGTAAAGAAGTTTATGCATGCTTTGATGATGATGTTTTTTTTCCAAAGTTATAAAAGTATAGATATATGTGTGTGTACATATATATCACCTAAATAAGTGTTGCACACCTCATGTTATGTTACGTTTATGTTTATGATGTCATGTTTGGTTTGGGATTAGCTACCCCTCTCCTCTTATGACGGCGCAACTATGATGATGTTAATAGTGCAACACTTGGGCCCTTAAAGATAAAACAAACAAAGTTTTAATATGGATAATGTAATGAAAGATATGTTCTATATGAAACTGTGTCTAATGCATTTTATGATAATGCTTATGGTGATGATGTTTCATAAAGATATTCATAAAATGTTATGAGATATGAAATGTACTTACTAAGCTTTGGCTTACATAGTTATACATCATGTTTTAGATAGAAGTAAAAAGATCATGGATTAGGGGAGGGCAAAGAAGGGGGTGTGAGCTATTCATGATGGAATGAAAACAGAAGATGCCAAGAAAGAAGTTTTAAAATTTATGAACTATGTTTTGGTTTCTGCGTATGTTTATTTTCAGCACTTTGAGATATTGGGACTTGTTTTAATTTATTTTTAATTTTGACAGTAGATCAACTTGCCGACCATTACTGGTCGGACTGTCAATGCAATGATCAACCTACCGATTACCTTGTATCGGCCTACCGATCCTCGTATTTTAAAACTTTGATTTTGTAAGGCCTTGGACGGCCTACCGGTGGTTGAAGTTCAGACTACCGGTCATGTTCAACCTACTAGTGTTTGGAGTTTGGCCTACCGAACTGTGAACAAAATTAAATGATGATTTTAAATTCTATTTGCATAATGGCTTCGTTACTTTGGTAATGATAAACATTTAAAATAAACTTAAATTTTTTGAAATATTGATATTTAGTAAAAAAAAATGTATGCATGGATCCTGGGATAAGTTTAATAAACTTTACCTTATTTAAATGGTTAATTTTTAAAAGTAATAAAATGGGGATGAATGTAATGACATCTATGACGTCCGTAAGGGGGCGTTATAGGCTTTGGTATCAAAGCTAATTTTTTGTTTTCAATTCATGTCACCACACCTCGGTTCCAGTCCTCCAAGTAAGTATATTTTAAGTTAATTGTTAAGGATGCAAGTTTGATGATAAGTATAAGATTTAGTTGTATAATAATTAATGCCCTTGTAGTGAAAACCTGTCTCATAAATTAGAAGATTGTTCCTAAATTCATAACTCTTTTAGGAAATCAACAATGGACGGCCATAGAAGAATGCAAACTCATACTCAAACTAACAAAAGGCTGATGATGATGATCGCTGACCTACAAAGGCAACTTGAGGAACAAAGAAGGGAAATTGTAGAATTGAGAGCCAATTGTCAAGGTGATGAATGACAAGGCAACAAAATGCCACCTCCTCCTCCTCCTTAGCCACAAGTAAATGAAGTCTCGACTCCTGGTGCTAAACCTAGACCGGCCTATCAGGAACCAGTCTTAAGCCAGCAGATTTTGAAGGTTCCAAGGACCCTCTAGTCGCTCAAGGATGGTTGAAGATAATTGAGGCCACTCTAAAACTCACGGGTTTCACGGATAATGAGAAGGTTCTCTGTGCTTTATACTGCCTCACCATGAAGGCCAGAATTTGGTGGGACGGAATCGATGAGATGACATGGGTCGACTTTGTTCATAAATTCAACACGAAGTTCTTCCACATGAAAATTACTAGGAAGCATTATGATGAGTTAGAGAACGTACGCTAGGGAGACATGTCGGTTATAGATGTGGTGGCAAAATTTGACCAGTTGGCCTAACTATGCTCAGGAATGGTTAGCAATGAGAGTGAAAGGGTCAGAAGACTGATCAAAGTCCTGAGGCTAGAGATTGCTGCAATCGTTGATGAGGCCAGTCCACCTACTAGAAACCAAGACAGGTTGTTTTGAGAGCCCAACATGCTAAATTTCACCTGTCAAAGCTAAGAAGAAACTAGCCTCAGTCAAGTCAGCCGACAAATAGTGCAAGCACCTAGAACCAACCCAAAATAGGAATAACAACAGTAGCAACAAAAACAACAACCATAACTGGAGAAACAACAAAAGAATGGGCAATTCTTAGAACCAATAGAGTCAAGGCAACAAAAGGCATAATGGTGGCCAATCCAACAACAATAATAGGTAGATTTAGCCTTGCACCAAATGTGGGAAGAAACATCCAAGAGAATGTCATTTGGGAATGAACCAGTGCTTCATCTCTGAACGTGAAGACCACTTTGCCAAGAACTACCCCAATTAGATGAATGTAGAAGCTCAGTGGAGAGTTCCTCATGCCTAACTCCATTTGATGCAAGCTACCTTAGAAGGGCTGTTGATTAGCCAGGGAAGACTTAAAGCCCTACCTACTAATGCCTGCATCTATGCAATGATGAAAGAACAGGTGGGCTGTTGAAGCCTCTAATATGGTCATAAGTTGGATTTCAAGTCTCTCTATTAATGCACATGTTCTCTTTGATATGGGTGCCTCATATTCTTTTGTATCATCGTCCTTTGCTAAGAAGTAAGGGGTTCATTTTGAACCAACGAGACAGGGGTTCACTACAGCACTACCCTCTAGGGAAGTAATAATATCTACGCACTATTTGTATACTGTTCCTCTATGGATTTTTCAAAAGGGAACTCTTCGTTGACCTTATTGTGATTGAAATGTATGATTATGACATGATTCTTGGGATGGATTTTTTGAGCAAGTACAATGCTTCCATTGAATGTCAAAAATGAAGGGTGATCTTCCATCCTGAAGGTGAACAAAAGTTCTTGTATGTGGGCAAGTCCAGAAGTGAACCAAGATGTTTTTGTCAGCTATGAAAGCAAGGAAATTGTTAGCAAGTAGCTACATGGGTTACTTGGCAAACGTTGTAGACAAAAGTCAAGAAGAAAAGACAAGGATTCAGGATGTGTTAGTGGTACAATTCCAAAGGTGTTTCTAGATGATCTGTCAAGCTTACCCCCTAATAGAGAAATTGAATTCGAGATCGAGCTCGCTTCAACCACCAACATGATTTCAAAGGCACCTCACAAAATGGCCCCAGCAGAGTTAAAGGAGCTTCATTCTCAATTAAAGGAACTGCTTGACAAAGGATTTATTAGGCCAAGTCACTCACCATAAGGAGCCCTAGTTCTATTTGTCAAGAAGAAGGATGGATCTATGAGACTCTGCATCGACTATAGAGAGCTGAACAAGATAACAATCAAGAACAAGTACCCGTTGCCTCGAATTGATGATTTGTTTGATCAACTAAAAGGTGCATCTGTGTTCTCAAAGATTGACCTACAGTCAGGATATCACCAATTGAGGGTTAAAGAAGGAGACATCCCAAAAAAGCCTTTAGATCGACGTATGGTCACTATAAATTTGCGGTTATGTCTTCCGGTCTAACGAATGCACCTGCAACCTTCATGGACCTGATAAATCGAGTATTTAAGGATTTTCTCGATAAATTTGTTGTTGTGTTTATCAATGATATTCTTGTTTATTAGAAGAGTTAGAAAGAACATGCAAAGCATTTGAAAATTGTGCTGGAGACATTAAGGATAGACAAGTTATACGCAAAATTCTCCAAGTGTGAGTTTTGGCCCAATAGAGTGTCTTTCTTAAGGCATGTAGTATCAAAGGAAGGAATTATGATAGATTCTACTAAATTAGAGGCTGTTCTCAACTGGAAACAACCGACGAATACAAGAGAGATAATGAGCTTCTTAGGCCTAGCCAGTTATTTTCGAAGCTTCATGGAAGACTTCTCTAGGATAGCAATGCCACTCACAAATCTAACTCGCAAGGGAAAGAAGTTTGAATGGACAGATGCATGCAAGAAGAGTTTCCAAGAATTAAAGAAGAGGTTAACTACAACTCTAGTATTGGCCATTCTTGAAGGAAGTGAAGGATTTGTAATCTATAGTGATGCTTCTATGACAAGCCTTGGTGCTGTTTTGATGCAGAATGACAAAGTGATCGCTTACACTTCGAGACAACTAAAGGATTATGAGAAGAACTATCCTATTCATGACCTCGAGTTGGTGGCTATTGTTTTTGCACTGAAAATATGGAGACAATACTTGTATAGGGTCCAATCTAAGATCTTCACCGATCATCAAAGTCTGAAGTACTTTTTCTCTTAGAAGGACCTAAACATGAGACAATGAAGATGGTTAGAACTGGTGAAGGATTATGATTGTGAAATCCTTTATCCTCTAGGAAAAGCTAATTGAGTAGCTAATGCTTTGAGTAGAAAAACTGTTGCCACATTGATGTCATTACAAGCAATGTCTCAGCCTTTAAGGAAAGAAATTCTAGACTTCAGTTTGGAACTCATAACAGGCCAGTTTTTAGCACTCACTCTTGCTCCAACGTTGTTCGATTCGAAGTAAGCAAGACAAAGATGTAAGCCTCGTAAGGATTAAGTAGGATGTAAAGGAAGGGAAATGTGGGGAGTTTTGAATTGCTAATGATGAAACTCTATATCTCAAGGACCGCTTACGTGTTCCCAACGTTGATAGCTTAAAGGAAAAAATCTTAGCGGAAACTCATGACACTCCTTATTAAATTCATCCAGGTGCAACAAAGATGTACAACGATCTAAGGGATAACTTCTAGTGGTTTGGAATGAAACATGACATTGCAATGTATATGAAAAAATGCTTGACATGTCAACAAGTCAAAGGTGAACACCAAAGACTTGGTGATGATTTACAGTCAATCTAGATACCAGAATAGAAATGGGAGGATATTGCAATGGATTTCATTATTGGTTTGCCCAAAACTATGAATGGTTATGATGCTATTTGGGTTGTTGTCGACCGATTGACGAAAACAGCACATTTCATTCCTATCAAGATCACTTACTCTATGGAGTGGTTAGCAAAACTCTATGTCAAGGAGATTATACGACTTCCAAGAATCCCTAAGTCTATCATCTCTAATCGTGATGGCAAGTTCACGTCCAAGTTTTGGAAAAGTGTACAGATTGCGATGGGGACCAAGTTGCATTTCAGTACAAATTTTCATCCTCAACAAACGACCAAACAGAGAGGATGAACTTGATCTTAGAAGATATGTGTCAGGCCTATACCCTCGACTTCAAGACCAATTGGTGTAAAGTGTTACCGTTAGCAATATTCGTTCACAACAACAGCTACCAAGCAACGATTGGGATGGCACCTTATGAGGCCCTATATGGGTAGAAATGCAGGTCGCCTATATGTTGGCATGAAGCTAGTGAAAAGAAGTTGATGGAAAGCGTTGAAGATTTAAAGACTGATTTTGTTATTGAAACTTCCAAGATGATTAAGTGATACAAAAGAGAATAGAGACCATGCAAAGTCGTCAAAAAAGTTATACTGATAAAAGAAGAAGGCCCTTAGAATTCACTGTAGGTGATTCGGTGTTCTTAAGGATTGCACCAATAAAAGGAGTAATGAGGTTCATGAAGAAAGGCAAGTTGAGCCCAACATTTATCAGACCTTATGAAATTGTGAAGTAGATAGGCAAAGTAGCTTTTTTCTTGAGGTTGCCATTAGAAATGTCAACTATGCTTGATGTGTTCCATGTTTCTATGCTCAAGAAGTATGTCCCAGATCCCACGCACATGATTTAGCCATAGGTGATCGAAATGCGAGATGATCTCAGCTACGAAGAAAAGCCAATAGAGATATTAGATCAGAAAACCAAGACCTTGAGAAATAAAGAAATTCTATTGGTCAAGGTGTTATGGCGAAATCATCAAGTGGAAGAAGCTACATGGGAACGCAAAGATGACATGAGAACCAAGTATCCGCCACTGTTCTAAATTTCAAGGATGAAACTCTTATAAGGTGGGGAGAATTGTAACACCCACCAAACTTCCATGTAACAGATTAGGTTAAATGAATAATGACGTTAGGTATTTTCTTTAGTAATATATGATATTATGTTATTGGCTATTTTATTTTGAGTATTATGATAGGTGACAATCACATGGAATTGATGTGCTCAAAGTATTCATGTCATTTACGTTGTATGCTTGATAATAATTTTTGTAACAAATTAATGTTTTGTTATATTTTAGTGTGTACGGCGGTTCGACAGACCGTTCCTCTACGATCGACAGGCCAAATTATCTGTCACGAAACGATGGGCCAATGGATTCCATCAGCAGGCCAGACCTCACGACTTTAACAGGCCAAAGTAAACCATCGGTAAGCCGAAGACAGCTGATAAGTAATCCAGCAGGTAATCACCAAAATTGTGGCATAGATGATTGAGTTGATTTGATGATAAATTTTGATTGATTGGCATATTTTTGGTTTGATTCCTTATTTTAGGAAATAAAATGTTTGACTTTTGTAGATGAATGGATAATTGATGAGGGTTTCCTATTTTGAGAGTTAAAATTTGGTAAGTGGACCAAATCATTGTCAACTTTCCCAAATTCTCCTCAATCTCCCACAATTATGTATTCTTTTTTTTTGGGAAAATTTTTGCCATTTCAGAAAAAAATCAAACCTCCTCATCATATCACTCTTATTTTCACGTATACTTCCACCAAAAAAAAGAGAAAAATTTGCCTCCCATGCTCTCCTCCTCCTTTTTCCTTCACGATTTCTCCTATCTCTCATATACTTGCAAATATTTAAAAGAAATATTGAATTTTTGTTGGGTGAATCCAAGGAAAGCTTGAGAAGAATTTTGTTTTAAGGTAAAAACTCATTCTCGGTAATTCTGAAATGTATTTTTCTCCTCAATCTGACCACTATAACTCTGTTTAGGAATTTCTTTTTGTTCTAAAATTTTAATATGTTATTCATGTATGTGTTATGTGCTAATCGTCAAAATTTCATGATAATTGGATATTTCTACGCTCAGATATGAATTTTCTTCTTTCTGCCACTCATAGTTAATTAATGTTGATCGATAACATTGTATTTTCTCTATGTTCTGACCCCATAACTTTGTCTAAAAATCTCACTTTGCTCTGAAATTTTAATACGATTTTCATGTATATGCTATGTGATGTTGCTCCAAATTTTGTGCCATTTCGTATTGTCTAGGCTGAGATATTAAATGTTCATGCTCTAAACCTCATAGTCACAATGTTGCTGATTGGTATATTCTTGTACAAACGTGGTTTTTGTTCAAAAGGCAAATTTGCTTTGATTTTTACAAAATTTTGCAAACATGTTCATTGTATATTAGGTTGTGAACTGGAAAATTTTGTGATAATATCATGTGTATTTTGTGAGTTATTAAACTTTCTTCAAACTAGGTTTTTATAGCTATGAACTTGCAAACTTTGGACCTCTTGCTTCTCTAACTTTTTATTGTGTCTAAATGATTCTGTTTGGTCACAAGAATTTTTGTAGTAGGATGTTATTATGCATGTAGGTTGTCACAAAAATTTGAAGGTCAAAATTATTTTCATGTTATTTTTCTTAAATGGTAGTTTGAAAGATGTTTGCTGCCCATGTTTGTAAAATTAGTTTTACTACCGATTTCAATTGTGTATTTTGACCTACTTCGATTTTTGTTGAAACCAATTTTTGGATATGTTATAGTTTTATGTGTCTATTATATATGCTAATTTTTGTAGATTTTTCTACAGCATCAATAATGTGATAAATGGACTTGAGTTTAGAGTTGTTAAATGCCTAACTATTGCTGGCAGATTTTGTGTCATGAATTTGTGACTTGTCTTAAATAACAAATAGAATTTTTATAACTAACAAAAAATTATGGTAATATGTTTATATGTTGATTTGTCCCTGCCAAGTTTGGTGCTTGAATTGTGTGTGAATTATGAGATACAAGGCTGCGAATTCATAAGGGTCAGTGGTTAAAGTTCGGACTGCTGAACTATGAATAGAATTAAATGATGATTTTAAATTCTATTTGCATAATGGCTTCATTAATTTGGTAATGATAAACATTTTAAATAAATATAAAATTTTTTGAAATATTGATATTTAGTAAAAAAATATGTATGCATGGATTTTGGGATAAGTTTAATAAACTTTACCTTATTTAAATGGTTAATTTTAAAAAGTAATAAAACGGGGATGAATGTAATGACATCTGTGACGTCCGTAAGAGGGCATTACAATGAAGCTCCTTCAACTCTGCTGCGGCCATTCTATAGGGTGCCTTTGAAATCTAGTCGGTGCCTAGAGCGAGCTCGATCTCAAATTCAATTTCATTATTAGGGGTAAGCCTGACAAATCATCTAGAAACACCTCTGAGAATTCTCATACTGCTGCAGCATCTTCAATGCTTTCCTTTTCTTCTTAACTTTTGTCTACAATGTTTGCCAAGTAACCCATGCAGCTGCTTGCTAACAAGTTCCTTGCTTTCATGGCTGACAAAAACATACTTGGTTTCCTTTTGGATTTGCCCACATACACAAACTTTCGTTCAGCTTCTGGATGGAAGATTACCTTTTGTTTCTGGCATTCAATGGAAGCATTTACTTGCTTGGAAATTCCATCCTAAGAATCATGTCATAATCATACACATCAATCACAATAAGATCGACAAAGAGTTCCTTTTTAGAAATCCATGGAGAAATAGTATGCAAATAATGCGTAGATATCATCACTTCCCTAAAGGGTAGTGTTGTTGTGAATCCTTGTCTCATTGGTTCTAAATGAACCCCTAACTTCTTAGCAAAGGATGATGATACAAAAGAATATGTGGCACCCGTATCAAAGAGAAATGTGCATTACTAAAGAGACTTGAAATCTAACTTATGACCACATTAAGGGCTTCAACAGCCACTTATTCTTTCATCAGTGCATAGATACAGGCATTAGTAGGTAGGGCTTCAAGTCTTCCCTAGCTAATCAATGGCCCTTCTAAGGTAGCTTGCATCTGATGGAGTTGGGCATAAGGAACTCTCTGCTGAGTTTATGCATTCATCTAATAGGGGCAATTCTTAGCAAAGTGGTCTTCACGTTCACAGATGAAACACTGGTTCATTCCCAAATGACATTCTCCTGGGTGTTTCTTCCCACATTTGGTGCAAGGCTAAATCTACCTGTTATTATTGTTGGACTTTCTACCATTATACCTCTTGTTGCCTTGACTTTATTGGTTCTGAGAATTGCCCTTCCCTTTGTTGTTTCTCCAATTCTGGTGGTTGTTTTTGTTGTTGTTCCTATATTGGGGGCAGTTTTGAGTGCTTGTATTATTTGCTAGCTGACCTGACTGAGATTGGTTTCTTCTTAGCTTTGACAAATGAAATTCAACATGTTGGGCCCTCAAAACAAACTACTCTTGGTTTCTAGGTAGACTTACCCCATCAACAATAGCAACAATCTCTGGTTTGAGGACTCTGATAAGTCTTCTGACCCTTTCGCTCTCATTACTAACCATTCCTAGGCAAAGGCGAGCTAACTGATCAAATCACTAGTACAAAATGTGGATTCCACAACGGTTTATAACCGTCGTGGAAAAATTTCATGACGGTCAAAAAACCGTCGTGAAAACCTCTGTCATGGAATGAGATCGACTTTTTACGACGGTTTTTTACCGTCGTGTAATAGAATAATTGGCACGCGTGGCTAGTAGAAGTGTAATTTTTCACGACGGTTTTTTAGAGATTGGATCATTATAGTGTAACCCCTATTTATAGTGGTCAGACCTAGGGTTAATCATTATTAGATTAGGCCTCAAAATTAGAGATTGGATCAGTTTCAGAGTAAAAACATGTGAAGCAAAATTAGTTTCTTATTGCCATGGTTGACCACACCTAGTGTATCGCTGTTGACCATGTGGTCGCAATTTTGGAGTTTGAATTGAATTCGAACACCTTAAGCTAATCTGATATATACAATCTTAACCAATTAGATAAATCTTATCTTATTTGACCTAGGTATCCTTCATAGAGCCTCAAGTTTAATTTAAATAACCCAATAGAAAAGTTATCTAATTAAAATAGTCATATATAGATAAACACATGCAAATAAAATATTGTCCACAATAAATCAATATGTTTATCTTGAATTAATTTACAAAATTAATTTAACCGATAAATTAATATAAATTATTAAATCCAATTATCTCAAATTTTATCTAATCTAATAATATAACATAAGTCTTCAATATGTTGGAGAAACACGCCGTACCATTATAGGTTTATTATGAGTCAGCAAAGGGGACTCGACGGACATATATAGTTTAAGCTACTATAATTATAAAATACAATATCCTAGATACATATTTTATAATTATCAACTCTAATGCTACTCCTCTAAAAGCTTAGAGTTACACTCTCGAAGTATATAAAATTACAAAACTTCAATAAGCTAAATGTCCATAATATATCATAATGTGTCACAACCCTATAAGATATTCATAATCAGCTTAAGGATAAATTTTGTTTTACCTTCTTGATTATTTTTATCTTATGTTCTATTATCACACCATTAGATACTTACTATTTATTGATAGTATACCATTTGGTTACACCTATGTATCTAAATGGTTGAGCGCTCCAGTCTTCTAATAACAAGATAATGCAGATAAGACAATATCATTAACTATACAAAAAGAGCTATGGATTCCATATCTACAAGTAATAAATCAGAGTCAACAAAGAATCATGCCTACAACGTATTGGTATATGTACCATCATTGAGTCAGGATGTCACCATTGGGTACATCAAAAGACATAAGTCAAGATAATGGGCCCATTAGTAATTTTAGGATTAAGATACAATACATATGATTGTCTAAAGTGAACTATTTGCACAAATAAAATTATTAACCAAATCAATTCAACTTTTATGTCCTGATCCAATACGTTGTCACATATAACAATGCACCAATGTTTCTACCATGGAGTCCTACTCCGATGACCAACAGAAGCCATCTCCCTTTGGGATGTAGACAACATAACAATCTTAGCATGAATAAAGTGCCCAACTTTATGATCTTGATTGCAGATCTTATGATTTAGACCATCACATTTAAGATTCATGTCTTCCGCATAATCTGTCTATCATATGCACGATTCTTAAAGGTTTAGATCGACAATCTCAGACTTTTGTTTGCTTATCATACATTCAACATAAATGAGCATAAAGAGGACAACATTTGGTATATGAATAATAAATAAACTCTTTATTGATAAAATGTCTCAAAAAACATATTACAACTTTTTACTCCATAGGACACTATGTCTAACAATCTCCTACTTGTACTAAGTGAGTAAATATGACATATCTCGCATCCCTATGGCCTGCACATGCTTCTTGAAAACTCTCGTAGTTAGTGTCTTCATGAAAGGATTAGCTAAATTTTCCTCAGACACGATTTTGCATACTGCAACATGCATAGCCTCAACGAAGTCCTCTATCTTATGATACTTTCGATGAATATACTTACTCTTCCTATGAAAACTTGGTTTCTTAACATTAGCTATCGTTGCAGTGTTATCACAATGCAGTGATACTGCCTTATCTATACTAAGAACTACCTTAAGATCCTTAAGGAACTTGTGAAGCCACACTACTTTTTTCGAAGCATCACTAGCTATCATATACTCGGCCTCCATCGTTGAATCTAAAGTGTAATCTTGCTTGACACTTCTCTATACAATGGTGTCACTGCCCAGAGTAAACACATAACTAGAAGTCGATCTTCCTGAATCCAAACAGGATTGAAATCCAAATCTATGTATCCTAGATGTGTTAGATCCTCATCTGAATGCACAAGCATATGCCCTCGAGTCCTCCTCAAGTATTTGAAAATATGCTTGACCGCAACCTAGTGGTTCAATCCTAGATCTAACTAAAATAGACTTATTATCTCAACCGCATAACAAATATCCGATCGTGTACAAAGCATAGGATACATGAGACTACTTACTACCGAAGCATAAGGTACCTTCTTCATGTATTTTCTTTTTTCATTAGACTTTGGTGAATCCTTCTTAGAAAAAGTAATTCCAGTCCTAGATGGTTGCCCATCTTTCTTAGAATTCTACATTGCACACTTCTTGAGAATTTTATCTATGCATGGAGCTTGGGATAAAGCTACCATTTTGTTCTTCCTATCCCAAAGGATCTGATACCGAGAACATAATTAGCTTCACCCAATTCTTTCATGTCAAACTACTTGGTCAACCATAATTTAACTAATGACAATGCCCTAGTGTCACTGCCAATTAACAGAATGTCATCTACATGGAGCAGTAGAAAAATAACCTTCCCATCCTTAATATATTTGTAAACATATGGTTCGTCCAGATTTTCTTCGAACTCATAAGTCTTGATCACCTGACCAAATCTTATGTTCTAAGAATAGGATGCCTGCTTAAGTCTATAAATTGACTTTAGTAGCTTACAGACCTTATCCTCTTGACCCTTAGCCTTAAACTCGTCTTGTTGTACCATATATATGGACTCATCAAGATAGCCATTTAGAAAAACCATCTTAACATCCATTTACCAAATCTTGTAGTTGAGAGTGGCAGCTACGGATAAGAAAATAAGGATAGACTTAAACATGGATATAAGCGAAAAGGTTTCCTTGTAATCGATTCCTTCCTTTTACATGTATCCCTTAGCTACCTGTTTAGCCTTATTGGTTTTGACTTTCCTATAAACTCCTCTCTTTCTCTTATAGATCCATTTACACCTTATGGGTTTTAACCCTTTGGGAAGATCGACATGTTCCTAGACTCGATTAGTCTCCATAAACTTCATCTTAGTGTTCATGGCTTTTGTCTAGAGCTTTGAATCAACAACCTCCATAGCCCTTGCTAAGTGTAAGGATCCTTATCATGTTCAACCAGTTCAGCCAAGTAGGCTTCACCATTGGACATATACCTCTCAGGTTGATGCCCAATCCTTGTACTATGCTGAAGCCCCCTTAGGTTGTTGTTGGGTCATTTTTTCTACATTAATTGGATTGGTTTCAATCGTAACCCCCTGAGTGATTGAATCATTTACCAACTCCTCGAGTACCACTTTACTCTAAGGCTTAAAGTTGTTCATATAACTTTCCTCAAGGAATATTGCGTTCGTTAAAACCAGGACTTTATTTTCTTTCAGGTCATATAAATAACCCCCTTTAGTCCCTTTTGGATATCCAATAAACATACAAACTTTCAAACATGCTTCCAACTTGTTCGCTTACTTATACAAGACACGAGCTGGACATTTTCATATGCAAATATGGTTTAAGGATGTCCTCCTACCCATCTACAACTCATGAGGAGTTTTAAGAACTGATTTTGAAGGCACATTATTCAAAAGATAACATGTGGTTTATAGTGCATATTTCTAAAAAGGATAAAGGTAATGTCAAATAACTCATCATGGACCGAACCATATCCAACAAAGTCCCATTCCTTTTCTCAGCTATGCCATTTTACTACAAAGTGCCCGGTGCAGTCTAATGGGATAAGATCCCATTCTCTAATAAGTATCCGAAGAACTCATCGGAGAGGTATTCACCTCCTTAATTGGATCAAAGTGCCTTATGGGTTTACCTAATTGCTTTTATGTTTTAGCCTGAAACTCTCTAAACTTGTCAAGAGTTTTGTTTTTCTAATGCATTAGGTTTGCATACCCATATCTTAAGTAATCATCAATAAAAGTGACAAAATACTTGTACCTTCCACGTACCCTGATGTTCATGAGACCACAAACATCATTATGCACAAATTTAGAACCCCTTCGGCCGTATTGCCTTTAAACCCAAATGGTCTTTTGGTCATTTTGCCCTCCAAACAAGATTCACATTGTGGTATAGATTCCACCTCTAAGGGGCTTAAAAGTTCATCCCTTTCCAACCTTTGAATCCTATTCAGGCTAATATGATCTAATTGCAAATGCCAAAGATAAGTGTTATTAGAGTGAGAAGTTTTAAGTCTTTTAGAGTTATTATCATTAGCCTTAGTGTTAAA
This sequence comes from Artocarpus hirsutus, assembly GCA_946598075.1. Taxonomy (NCBI): domain Eukaryota; kingdom Viridiplantae; phylum Streptophyta; class Magnoliopsida; order Rosales; family Moraceae; genus Artocarpus; species Artocarpus hirsutus. Next base: position 40,029 of record CAMOHE010049198.1, read on the forward strand.
TAGAATGTCCATCTTAGGTTTAATAAAATAGAGATTGTTTCGCATCCATCCATCATAGATAAAAGATCTATTTTTACGAATCACTACTTTATTATTAAATGATACTAAATAAGAGTCTTTAAACAAACAAGCTACAGATATCAAATTCCTTTTAAGTCTAGGAGCATAAAAACAATCTTTCAAAACTAAAATCCTATAATTATCAAAGTAAAGATGAGCGTCTTCCACTACATCAACCAACACCAAGGATAGATTGTCCATCCATAACATAAAGTCCTCATGCAACAGACTTCTTGTTTCCTTGAACTCCTATAGAGAAACACAAACATAATTAGTTGCTCCAGAATCTATGACCCAAGTGTCACATGATTCCTCAACTAAACAAATTTCAATAACCAAAAGTTCATACTTATCTCCTCGAGATAGAAAGTCTTGAAATTCTTTTTGATGTGCCCAATTCTCTTGCAAAAAAGCACTTCAGCTTCTTGGGGTTCTTTTTTTTCTTCTTCTTATCCTTGCCTTTTGCTAGAATAGAAGACTTTTTGTTCTTAGCCATCTACTTCTTTTCATTCCTTAGGTTAGGATTGGAACTAGACACAAGCGCCAAGTTAGCCTTACCACTAGCAAGAGTTTTCTTGATTAGATTTTTGAACTTCTGTAGCTGCTTCATCAATTCAGTCAAGGTCACATCCTGTCTATTGCTCAAATTATATGAAGCTCTAAATGGGATGAACTCCTTCGATAGAGTCTCCAAGATCATAGTCATCTATGACTCAACATTGATGTTAGCTCCATGAGATTAAGCCTTAGTAAGGTGACCCATGACTAATATCATATGCTCCTTCATAGGAGTCCCCGGTCTTTGTTTGCAATTTAAGAGTTTTCAAAGAGCCCTTTGCCGTTTAGTTAGGGCTTAGGGCTTAGCCTCTAAACATATTTTCAAGATTATCTAAGATCTACTTCGCAGTCTCATAATCTTCATGTAGAGCCTACAACATATTATTCATGCTAGTATAACATAACAATGGGTTTGATCATGAGCATATTTCCAGCAATCGTATGCTTGGATTTGCTCATTAGCAGAATCTCTAATAGGTTCAAGAGGACACGGTGTTATTAGCATAAATTTTAGTTTCTCAAAGGAAAGGCCCACATTTAACTTCCTTTTCCAATCATTGTAATTCTCGCTAATTAACATGTTCTTATTAAGTATCAATGATAAAGCATTTTTAGACATTTTAATCTATAATAAAGATTCATATACCAAATATAAGCAAACATTCTATAACAATTTAATAAGATAACACAAATAAGTAAACATACAATTGTGTTTATATATTAAAACCTTAAAAATATCACAACCTTATAGCGATAATTACCAACTTAGAATCCAACAAGTCGTCTAAGGGAGACTTGCCAAATTCAATAAGGAACACGAATCCCCTTCAATTAATATATACCATCCAAGACCCGTCTAATCTAGCATATATTAATAATCGTTTTCTTTGGCCATTAATTTCATTAATAGAGCTCCTAGGAGAGGTTAATAATAAAATTAATCTTGAGTGTATAACCATCATTTTAACTATTTTATCCATAATTTAAAATCACCACCTAGGGGTGTACAATGATGAATCATGCTTAAATAAATTATCCCTTCGGAGATACAACTTGGTATATGATGAAATCCCTTCCTTGGGTTAGAACCACTATATGCTACCGATGGACTAATGATGGAGGTCGTAGGTCCTCTCTTTGAAAACCTTCTCCCAGTCAATATTTTAAAAGTCAAGGTTTTATGTTAACATGTATGAACAATTTTTAATGAGTGACACTCTCTATTCTACATGGCATGTTATCAACACATATGACAAATCATATTATTATGTAGACATGCAAAGCAATATACAAAGCCACAAGCAACATAATAAATAAATAGTCGTAATATCATAGTTCCATCTTAAAGAAAAGAAAATAAAGATTAAAAAAAATCAATCGAAACATATTATCAATATTTCATCTTGTACCTTAAAGTTGTATCCTTCTTCATGTGGCATCCGTCTTCAATTCTTCAATCCCTTATAGATCAAAGGTCTATTTTTTTGGTTATCATAAAATTTTATGTTTTTTAGAATTGTCTCAAAAATAAAATAAAAAACTACACCAAAAATCGCACCTTTTTTGAAAAACATTCTGTCCCACTACCAACCTACTGAACTAGAAGTTTGGCCTGCCGATCTATGACCATCGGCCTACCGACCAGAAGGGTTCGGCCTATCGACCAAGCTGAACAGGCATTTTTTTTAGAAAATAGTTTTCAAGCAGTTTTTCAATTTTATCTTCAACAATTCAAAAACATACAAATTTATAAACGTAATAGAACTCCTATTATCTCCATCTTCTAGATCTGTCTTCACTTTGAATGACTATTTAATTACAAAATTTTACAAATTTAAAATTAAAATAATAATTCCTAGATGGTGATGACAGACCGCTATCTAATTACATGAAAAACCTAGATACACATTCTAACATCTAAGGAACCATAACCAGCACAAATTAATTAATTAATAAATAATCAAATAATAATTAAATCAACCATAATTAATTAATAAGCATTCACCATATAATCTCTTGACAATATTTAATTATATAGAAATCCTAGAGTACCGACTCTCTAAAAAATTAAATTCAACCATAGGAGAGAAAAAGATGACATAATTTAGGTACATAGCATGATCACAAACTCATAAAATCAATGTAAAAACCTTGCTCTTATACTAATTGTCGAAAAATGAGTACGTAGAAAAATTTTAAAAATTTAAAATCTTAGTATTTTTCAAAATACAAGTTTCACATGCTAAATACATAAATTAATGATAGATTTTACTAACTTCTTTTATATGCCGAATTAGGTTCGAATCTGTGAAGATAAGTATGTTCCAAAAGAGTCTCAACCAATTGGTGTTCTTTGCTATTCTCTATCTACGATTGGAGTACGGGTGGTCGCACATCGTATAGCTTTTCCTCCAGTGACTTTCCTTCCAACCACTATAGAGGACCTAGAGCTAAGGTTCTTAATGTTGAACAATAGCCCTTAGAGAGTTTCAGAGTTTCTCTCACTAGAATACTCACTCTTTGTTTCTCAAGTGATTTGAATAACTAAAAAAACTCACCTCTTATTTATAGTGGTCGGACCAGGGTTAATCATTATTAAATTAGGCCTCAGAATTTGAGTTTGAATCAGTTTTAGAGTAAAAATACATGAAGTAAAATCTGTCTTGTACTACAGTGACTGACTGTGCCTAGTGTATCATGGTCGACCATGTTGTCATGATTTTGGAGTTTGAATTGAATTCAAACTCCTTAAGTTGATCTGATAGATCCAATCTCAACTAATTAGATAAATCCTATCTTATTTGACTTGGGTATCCTTTATAGAGCCTAAATTTTAATTTAAATAACCCAATAGAAAAGTTATCTGATTAAATAATCATATACAGATAAACTCATACAAATAAAATATTATACACAATAATTCAACATATTTATCTTGAATTAATTCACAAAATTAATTCAACTGATCAACTAACATGAATTATTAACCCCAATTAACTTAAATTTTCCCTATAGGATATTCATAATTGACTTAAGGATAAATTATGTTTTACCTGCTTGATTATTTTTTTCTTATGTTCAATTATCATGCCATTGGAATACTTACCATTCATAAATAGTATACCATTTGGTTACACCTGTGTATCTAAATGGTTGAACGCTCCAGTCTTTCAAGTACAAGATAATGCATATAAGAGAATATCATTAACTCTATAAAAAGAGCTATGGATTCCATATCTATAAATAACGAGTCCATGTTAATTAAGAGTCATGCCTTCAAGGTATCGATATGCGTACAATCATTAAGTCAGGATGTCACCCATTGGTACATAAAAAGACATAAGTTAAGATAACGGGGCCATTAGTTATTTCAAGATTAAGACATAGCACATATGATTATCTAAAATGAATTGCTTTGCACAGATGGAATTATCAACCAAATCAATTCAACTTTTATGTCCCGATCCAATATATCATCACTTTTGATAATACACCAATGTTTCTACTCGTAGAGTCCCACTCCGATGACCAATACAAGACATCTCCTATTAGGGATGTAGACAACATAACAATCTTAGCATGAATAAAGCACCCAACTTTATTCCCACGATTGCAGATCTTATGATTTAACCCATCACTTTTAAGATTCATGTATTCTGCATAATCTGTCCATCATATGCACGATTCTCAAAGGTTTAGTTCAACAGTCTCAAACTTTTGTTTGCTTATCATACATTCAACAGAAATAAACATAAAAAAGACAACATTTGATATATGAATAATAAATAAACTCTTTATTGATAAAATGTCTCCAAAAATATATTACAACATTTTACTCCTTAGGGCTCTATGTTTAACAATATTACACACCTACTTGAGTCGATTAGGAAGCAATTCATCAATAGGCAATTCTCTAAGAAACCATTTGGACATATGTATCGGGATGGAAGGAATTAGGCTTTTCAATGTATGAGTAAAGCACGACTGGGAATGGAAGAACAATTAGTTTCTTTTTCTCTCTCTAAAAATACCTACTCTAGGTTTCAATAGAGTTTTTGTTGTCTAAAATAAGACTCACAACTAGCACTAAAAACACAGAGGAGCCTTTTGTTTATAAAGTGAGATATCTAATTAATTCTAAAATCTTCTTTTTTTGTTTAAATTAAATATCACATATTTAATTACTAAAATTAAATATGGTTTCCCCTTTTTTATCTGTGATTGGCACCACGCATAGGGACCTTTCTTGTGTGTATGGCACCACCTCCCAACAATATAGAAAAAGAATATTGCTTGTTATCCAATTGTGTTTCTATCTCCAAATTTAGAATTCCTAATTTGAAAAGTTTCTATTTTTTGAAATTAGGAACTTTTGAATTTCCAAAAATAAAAAACTTAGAGAACAAACTTTCATAGCACAGGATATCTCCCTAGTCCATGCACCACACACAGAGTCTAGGTGGGACCCACCCATATGTGTCATCCCGAGTTACTTATTAATTAAATAATCTTATTAATTAATATTTAAAAATTAATTTATAATTGATTTATTTTGAGTGATATTAATTTTGATTTCTATAGTTCTAAATTAATTATTAAAACCAATAATTCTACTTGTTCAAATAGTGTTTGCAAGGATAGTAGGAGGACTAATGGACCTATACTTTCAAGTTCTAATAAAACCAATATATTAATTAAACTCTTTTATTATTATATTACTATTTTATTAATTCAAGAGTTACTCTACTAAAATGTTAAAATTGTTCTCTTGAAATTATAGATCTATATAATTACTCATAAATAGAGTTTCATTTTTGGTATGGCCATTATACGTAAATTGATCCTTTATAAATTATTCATAATTAGAGCTAGGTATATATCCGCTAACTTCAATAATTATATCTTTGTCTTTAAGTGTCATTAATTCTTTAGCGAATAATAAATTCATAAACTTAATTACAAATTTGTGTGCTCATGTTATTCAAGACCTGAATCAATGCTCAAAGGAATTATTTATCTACTTCTTAATAAAGAAGGTTGTTAGATTCAAACATAGAATAACTTTATATGATTGTCATATCTTTAGAAAGTGTTTAGAGTTGGAATCCAAAGGTAGAGACATTCAGGATAGTAAGAGAACAATATAGTAGAATAATATAGAATTCATACCCATGTATATAGATAAAATACTGTGGATAGTAATTATACAGTATGGATATAAAAAGCATAGAGATATTGTTAGACATTCAAGAAAAATATCTCTTCAATACCATACTAATGAACCATGAAAAATACAGTTCGAGTAGAATTGTAAAGTTTATGGATCAAAATATGACCCAAACCAATCTATTCTTTAGTCAAAAAAATTAGTAAGATTATCATTCTCGATCATATTTTTTCTCTCTTCTCCACAATCATCCAAAAACTTTGGCCAAGATTTCGACTTTTGTTTTTGACACAATTTGTGTTATTGGAAAGCTCTTGCCAAACTAAGTCCAACGACGTAATGTAAATATACATATACATATATTATTTACTCAGATGTAGCGACTAGGTCAAAGTTTTTAACATGCAATGTATTCAATGAAACCAAAGCCTTTCTTGCTTGGTCCTTGTCAAGGATTGAATGATTGTGTGCGTATAGAAGGAAATTAGAAATTTTTGGTGGTGATATTTCTTTGTTTATTAACTTAGTCCCAATATTAGAGAATAATATTTAAAGAAGATAATCCGTACAAGGCTTCCTCACCTAGTCCTTGTCAAGCCTTCCTCTACTAAC
>CAMOHE010049199.1:1181-59604 GCA_946598075.1 Artocarpus hirsutus
CCCCCCCCCCCCCCCCCCCCCCCCCCCCCCCGCCCCACAGCCTCCTTCTCTCTCTCTTTTTTGTTTCTTTGTTTTTTTTTTTTTTTAATTAAGGTTTTCCACCTCCAGTGTAAGTTCTTCTTGTTAAGAATATAATAGATCCTTTTGTTTTCTCAAGAAAAATCTGAGTGTTAAAACGATAGGTGTTGTTTCCTTTGCTCTCTTTTTTTCCCCAAACAGGCTCTATCACAACCATGGTAAGATGATTCATCCTTTCTATATATCAAGATTCAGGGGATATATATCTTAGTTTGTGAAAAATAAATGAAATTATAAGAGCGACAAAAACATTAAAAGAAAAACTTGATTAAATTATCAATTTAAAATTATATGTTTGTGATATGGTATGTGTGGATGAGTTTTAAATGGCTACCTTTTTTAACTATTGGCTGTTAGCGATCAAATTATAAAAGTAAGTGCATATCTTAATTACGGTTAGTGATCGAATGATCCATATCATATGACCACAATAACCGTAAACATGAATGCATAAATATTGAAGTCATTGAAATTGCTCCAATATATATTATAAGAAGTGATATCAATTTGGACTGTCTGGCCTGGTCCGTGTGAGGCAAAAAAGAAGAAATTGGGCTAGCTCAAAGCCAAGGAGAGGAGGCCCAACCTAGCCTTAGAGGCCCAATGGGCAAGTAGTGGTGTTCAAAAAATCTATCAAATCGCTTAAACCATCCAATCCAAGTTAAACAGAAATAACTAGTGGTTCTTTTGTTATTTTTTGACAGTTAGGTGGTTTTTACATGTATAATTTTGAGTGGTTTGCTTAGTGGTTTGTGTTAGACATGTATGCCATAACGAGTAAAAATGTAATATATTTTTGGAGATATTTTTATCAATAAATAATTTATTTGTTATTTATATACCAAATCTTGTCCTCTTTATGTTCATATTTATTGAATATATGTTAAGCAAACAATAGTATAAGAATGTCGATCTAAACCTTTAAGAATTGGGCATATGATGGACAGATTATGCAGAAAACATGATTTTTAAGGTGACAGTCTAAATCATAAGATCTACAATTAAAAGAATAAAGTTAGGTGCTTTATTCATATAAAGATTGTTATGCTGTCTATATCCCATTAGGAGACGATTTGTCATGACCATCGGAGGTGGACTCTGTGAATAGAAATATTAGCACATTGTCATAGGTGACGATGTGTTGGATCGGGACATAAGGTGAATTGATTTAGATCAATAATTCTATCTTGACAAATCAATTCACTTTAGATAATCATTTGTATTGTATCTTAATCCTGAGATGAATAGTGGGCTCATTGTCTTGACTTGTGTCTTTTGATGTACCAAAAGGTGACACCTACATTTTAATAGTGGTACACATGTCGGTACGTTGACGGCATAACTCTTCACAACGTAGACCTGTTATTCATAAATATGGAATCCATAGCTCCTCTTTAGGAGTACTGATATCCTCTTATATAAGTTATCTTGTAATTGAAAAATTGGAGCGCTAAACCATTTAGATACATAGGTGTAACCGAATGGTATACTGTCTTTCGATGATAAGTTTTCCAATGGTGAGATAATAGAATGTAAGATAAAAATAATTAAAAAGGTAAGATAGAACTTGTCCTTAAGCCGATTGTGGATAATCCTATGGGGATACGATACATTATGTTATGTCATGGAGACCTAGCTATATGGGCTTCATAATTCTATGTAGTTCGAGAGTGTAGCTCTAAGATTTTAGTGGAGTAGTGTTGGAGTTGATGATTATGAAATGTATATCTAGGATATTGGGTTTCATAATTATCGGGAGCTTAAACTATATAGGTCCATTTGATCCCCTTTGCTGACTCACAAAAATCTTGTAAATATACGACGTGTTTTTCCAATAATTAGTGACTTGTGACAGATTTATTAGATTAGTTGAAATTTGAAAGAATCAAATAATTCATGTCTGTTTATCGGTTGAATTAATTTTGTTATAAAATTAGTTCAATATAAACTTGTTGAATTATTGGGATATGATAATTCTTGTCTGTTTATTTGTTGATTTAATTTTGAATAAATTAAATCAAGATAAACTTGTAGAATTATCAGGAATTCATTTATTCTCCTAAAGATTATCTAGATAAAGTTGTTTTTAATTAGATAACTTTTCTATTGGGTTATTTGAATTAAAACTGAGATTTTATCCTATAGAATCTCATGTGAAAAATCAAAGATTCGCTAAGATTTTTATCGATAGTTTGGCATGCCAATCCTCAAGTTTAGCTTGCCGATGGGGCAAGTTTGGCATGCCGGTTAGACAAATCGGCATGCCAATTACGCGATAAAAAGATCATGCGTTTTCATGCAGATTTCATCAGATATTGATATGAATTTGATTCTGATTCAAAATTTGAGGCATTATCTGATAAGGACTGACTCCTAGGTCTAACCTCTATAAAAAGGGAACGAGTCTCATTATTATTTGATCAATTGAGAGATTAAAAGTGAAACTCTGCTAGTGAGATTCTAAAACTTCCTAAGAGCTCTTGTTCACAAATCACGAACACTAGCTTTGGGTTCTCTCAATTGGTTGGAAGGAGAGTCACCTGGTGGAAGAGCTATATGTGTGAGCTCACACTCATTCTAAGCATGGATAGAGAATAACAAAGAAGGCCAATTGAGGTCCTTCTGGAACGTTACTTCTATTCACTGATTGAGGAAGGTTTTTCAGCATTTACATGGTTAATAAGATCCAGTTAATTTATGTATATAACGTGTCAAACTTATGTTTTGGTCAATACTCTGATATCAAAATTTTTAAAATTTTGCTGCATATTACAATTTCAACAATTGGTATCAGAGCCATAGTTTTTACATAAATTTACAAGTTTTTGATCATACTATATGTATAAATTATGTGATCTTTATCTCTCTTATGTTTGAATTTAATTTTAAAAAAGTTGGCACTCTAGGGTTTCTATATTTTTATATGTTGTCATGGATTATATGGTGAATGTTTATTAATTAATTATGTTTGATTAAATTATTATTTAATTATTTATTAATTATTTAAAATTGTTCATGCATGTCTTTTTTAAAATAAAACCTTGATTTCAAAAGATTGAGTAGGAGAAGGTTTTTGAAGAGAGGACCTAAGGCCTGTATCATTGGTCCATAGGAAGAATTTCGTGGTCTCGACCCCTAGGAAGAGATTTCTATCATGTACCAGATTAGATCTCCAAAAAGATAAGGTATTTTAGAATAATTTATGGTTGCACACCCGTAGGTGGTGATTATAAATCATGGATAAAATATTGAAACAATGGTTATACACTCATGTTAATTTTATTATTAACCTCCCCTAAGAGCTCTGTTAATAAAATTAATGGCCAAACAAATTATTATTAATAAATGTTGGATCATACGGGTTTTGGATAGCATGTATTAATTAGGAGGGGATCTGTGTTCCTGATTGAATTTGGCATGACTCCCTTAGGAGTTTGTTGAATTATGAGTTGGGAATTATTGTTGTAAGGTTGTGATATTTTCAAGGTTTTGACATATAAACACATTTGTATGTTTTTACATAATTGTGTTATCTTACTAAATTATTATGCTATGTTTGCTTATGTTTGGTATATGATTCTTTATTGTAGATTAAAAATGTCTAAAGACACTTCATCTTTGATACTTGACAAATACCTAATTAACTGGAGAGAATTATAATGATTGGAAATGGAACCTAGATATCATCCTCTCCTTTGAAAAACTAAAATTTATGCTAACAACCCCTTGTCCTCCTGAGCCTACTGGAGATTCCACCAACGATCAATTACAAGCATATGATCGTTGGAAAGATGCAAACGATCAAGCTTACTGCTATGTTATGGCTAGCATGAACAATGTGATGCAGGTTCAATATGAGGATTATGAGACGGCAAAGTAGATCTTGGATAATCTGGAAGACATGTTTGGAGGCCAGGCCTTAACTAAGCAGCAAGGGGCCCTTCAAAAACTTCTTAACTGTAAGTAGAGGCTGGGGACATCTATAAAGGAGCACATGATATTGGTCATGGGTTATCTCGCTGACGCACAAACCAATGGAGCCAATATTGATGCTGAAACTCATATGACTATGGTCTTTAAGACTCTGTCAAAGGAATTTATTCCATTTAGAGCTACATTTAATTTGAGCAATAGGCGGGATATGACCTTAATAGAATTGAAGAAACAGTTACAGGAGTTTGAACTGCTAATCAGGGAGTCTCTTGCTAGTGGCGAGGCCAATTTGGTGGCTACTTCTGATTCCAATCTCAATTCTGGGAATGGAAAGAAACAACGGGCCAAGAATAGGAGGTCTTCTATTCCTGCTAACAACAAGAGCAAGAAGAACAAGAAGAAGAAGAAGAACCCAAGGAAGTTAAAGTGCTTCTTCTGCAGGAAGGTTGGGCACATCAAGAAGCATTGCAAGAACTTCCTTTCCAAAGGAGGTAGGTGTGATCTTCTACAGTTAGAAACTTGTTTGGTTGAGGAATCCAGTGATATTTGGGTCATAGATTCTGGTGCAACTAATCATGTTTGTGTTTTTCTATAGGGGTTCAAAAAAACAAGAAGTCTACTTCATGAAGACTTCATGCTTCGGATGGGCGATGGATCCTTGGTCTTAGCAGAAGCAGTGGGGGACGTCCATCTTTATTTCGATAATTATAGGAATTTAATTTTGCAAGATTGTTTTTATGTTCCTAATTTTAAAAGGAATTTAATTTCTATAGCTTGTTTATTTAAAGACTCCTATTTGGTTTCTTTTAATAATAAAGTAGTGATTTGTAAAAATAAATCTTTTATCTATTTTGGATGGATACAATATAATCTATATTTTATCAAACCTAAGATGGACTTACTACTTAATGCTGAGATGAATGATAATTACTCTAAAAGACTTAAAACTTCTCACTCTAATAAGACTTATCTTTGGCATTTACGCCTTGGTCATATTAACCTGAATAGGATTCAAAGGTTGGTAAGGGATGGACCTTTAAGTCACTTCACATTGAATCTATACCTCAATGTGAATCTTGTTTGGAGGATAAAATGACTAAAAGACCATTCGGGTCTAAGGGCAACAGGGCCGAAGGGGTTGTAGAACTTGTGCATAGTGATGTTTGCAAACCGATGAACATCTAGGCACGAGAAGGGTATGAGTACTTCATCACATTCATTGACGATTACTCAAGGTATGGGTATGTGTACATAATATACCACAAAAGTGAAACTTATGACAAGTTTAAGGAGTTTTGGGCTAAAGTGAAAAAACAATCAGGTAGACCCATAGAGGCACTTTGATCCGATCGAGGTAGAGAATACCTTTCTGATGAGTTTCTGGGACACTTATTAGAGAATGGGATATTATCCTATTTGACTATGCCAGGCACTCTGCAGCAGAATGGTGTGGCAAAGAGAAGAAATAAGACTTTATTGGACATGGTCAAGTCCATGATGAGTTATTCATAATTGCCTTTATCTCTTAAGGGATATGCACTACAAACCGCATGTTATCTTTTGAACAACGTGCCTTCAAAATCGGTCCATAAAACTCCTCACAATTTTTTGATGGGCAAGAAGACATCCTTAAACCATATTCACATATGGGGATGTCCAGCTTATGTCCTGTTTAAGGATGTGAATAAGTTGGAAGCACGTTTGAAAGTTTGCGTGTTTGTTGGATATCCAAAAAGGACTAAAGGGGGTTATTTCTATAACCCAAAGAAAAATAAAGTCGTGGTTTCAACTAATGCAACTTTCTTTGAGGAGAGTTACATGGACGATTTTAAGCCTCGAAGCATAGTGGTGCTTGAGTAGTTAAAGAGTGGTCCAATCAGTCTGGAGGTTCTGAATAAAACCGTTTCGATCAGTGTAGAAAAACCAACGAACCTGAGCAACAACCTAAGGGGCTTTGGTGTAGTAGGAGGATCGGGCATCAACCCAAGATGTATATATTCAATAGTGAGGCCTTCTTAGCTGAACTGGATAAAAATGATAGAGATCCTTATACTTACGCAGAGGCTATGGAGGATGTTGATTCGAAACACTAGACAAAGGCTATGAACATAGAGATGAAGTCCATGGAGACTAATTGAGTTTGGGAGCTTGTGGATCTTCCCAAAGGGGTAAAACCTATAGGGTCTAAGTGGATCAATAGGAGGAAAAGAGGAGTGGATGGAAAGGTCGAAACCTTTAAGGCCAGACTAGTAGCTAAAAGTTATACATAAAAGGAAGGAATTGATTATGAGAAAAAAATTTTCGCTTGTAACCATGCTTAAGTCCATCTAGATTCTCTTGTCCATAGCTGCCGCTCTCGACTACAAGATTTGACAGATGGATGTCAAGATGACTTTTCGAAATGGCTATCTTAATGAGTCCATTTATATGGAACAACCAGACGGCTTCAAGGTCAAGGGTCAAGAGGGTAAGGTTTGTAAGCTGCTAAAGTCAATTTATGGACTTAAGCAGGCTTCCCATTCTTAGGACATAAGATTTGATCAAGTGATCAAGACTTATGGGTACTCACAAAATGTGGATGAATCATGTGTTTACAAAGACATTAAGGATGGGAAGGTGGTTTTTCTGTTGCTCTATGTAGATGACATTATGCTAATTGGCAATGACATTGGGGCATTGTCATCTGTCAAGTTATGGTTGACCAAGCAGTTTGACATGAAGGACTTGGGTGAGGCTAATTTTGTTCTCAGTATCTAGATCTTCCAAGATAGGAAGAACAAAATGATAGCTTTGTCCCAAGTAGGCTACATAGATAAAATTCTTAAGAGGTTTGCAATGCAGGATTCCAAGAAACGTGGGCAACCATCTAGGTCGAGAATTACTCTTTCTAAGAAAGACTCTCCAAAGTCTAATGAAGAGAGAGAATACATGAAGAAGGTGCCTTATGCTTCGGTAGTGGGTAGTCCCATGTATGCCATGCTTTGCACATGACCGGATATTTGTTATGCGGTTGGGATTGTAAGTTGATTTTAGATGGATCCAAGACCAAACCACTAGGTTACGGTAAATCATATTTTCAAGTACCTGAGAAGGACTCGAGGGTATATACTTGTGTGTTCAAGTGAGGACTTGACTCCTCTAGGATATACAAACTCAGATTTTCAATCTTGTTTGGATTCTAGGAGATCGACTTTGGGTTTTGTGTTTACTCTAGACGGCAGTGCCATCAGTTGGAGAAATGTGAAGCAAGATTGCACTTTAGATTCAATGATGGAGGCCGAGTATGTGGCAGCTAATGATGCTTCGAAAGAAGCAGTGTGGCTCTGCAAGTTCCTTGGGAATTTTGAGGTAGTTTCTGGTGTGGATAAGGCGGTATCACAGTACTGTGATAACAGTGCGGTGGTAGCTAATGCTAAGGAACCAAGATTTCACAAGAAGAGTAAACATATTGATCGAAAGTATCATGTGATAAAGGACTTTGTCGAGGGCGAGCATGTCACGTTGTGCAAAATCACTTCAGAGGACAATTTAGCTGATTCATTTATAAAGACACTTACTGGGAGAGTTTTTGAGAGACATATGGATGTTATGGGGATGCGAGATTTATCATATTTACTCACTTAGTGCAAGTAGGAGATTGTTAGACGTATACGCCCTAAGGAGTAAAAATGTAATATATTTTTGGAGCCATTTTTATTAATAAAGAATTTATTTATTATTTATATGCCAAATCTTGTCCTCTTTACGTTCATATTTGTTGAATGTATGTTAAGCAAACAATAGTCTGAGACTGTCGGTCTAAACCTTTAAGAATTGGGCATATGATGGACAGATTATGCAAAAGACATAATTCTTAAGGTGACAGTCTAAATCATAAGATCCGCAATTGAGGGAATAAAGTTGGGTGCTTTATTCATGTAAAGATTGTTATGTTGTCTATATCCCTATTGGGAGATAGTTTGTCTTGACTATTGGAGGTGGACTCCATGAATAGAAACATTGGCACATTGTCATAGGTGACAATGTGTTGGATTGGGACATAAAGTTAACTGATTTGGATTAATAATTCTGTCTCGACAAATCGATTCACTTTAGACAGTCATTTGTATTGTATCTTAATCTTGAGATGAATAGTAGGCCTGTTGTCTTGACTTGTGTTTTTTGATGTACTAAAGGGTGACACCCACATTTTAATAGTGGTACGTATGCTGGTACGTTGGAGGCATGACTCTTAATAGCATAGACCTGTTATTCATAGATATAGAATTCATAGCTCCTCTTTCGGAGTAGTGTATCCTTTTATATGCATTATCTAGTAGTTAGAAAACTAGAGCGCTCAACCATTTGGATACATAGGTGTAACTAAATGGTATATTGTCTTTAGATGGTAAGTTTTTCAATGGTGAGATAATATAACGTAAGATAAAAATAATCGAGAAGCTAAGACTGAACCTGTCCTTAAGCCGATTGCGGATAATCCTATAGGGATACGATACATTATGATATGTCATGAAAACTTAGCTATATGGGTTTCATAATTCTATATAGTTCGAGAGTGCAACTCTAAGCTTTTAGTGGAGTAGCATTGGAGTTGATTATTATGAAACGTATATCTGGGATATTTGGTTTTATAATTATCGGGTGCTTGAACTGTATAGGTCTATCAAGTCCCCTTTGCTAGCTCACAAAAATCTTGTAATGATACGGCGTGATTTTTCAATAATTGGTAACTTATGTCAGATTTATTAGATTGGCTAAAATTTGAAAGAATCAAATAATTCATGTCTG
The DNA here is from genome assembly GCA_946598075.1 of Artocarpus hirsutus. Lineage (NCBI taxonomy): Eukaryota > Viridiplantae > Streptophyta > Magnoliopsida > Rosales > Moraceae > Artocarpus > Artocarpus hirsutus. Next base: position 9,981 of record CAMOHE010049199.1, read on the forward strand.
TTTATCGGTTGAATTAATTTTATGAAAAAATTGATTCAAAATAGACTTGTTGAATTATCGGGATCAAATAATTCATGTCTATTTATCGGTTGGATTAATTTTGAATTAATTCAAGATAAACTTGTTGAATTATTAGGAATCCATTTATTTTCCTAGATGTTATCAACGTAAAGTTGTTTTAATTAGATAACTTTTTTATTAGGTTATTTAAATTAAAACTGAGACTTTATCTTATAGAATCTCGGGTGGAAAATAAAAGATTCACTGAGATTTTTACTGGCAGTCCGGCATGCCAATCCTCAGGTTCGGCTGCCGATGGGGCAAGTTTGGCGTGACGGTTAGACAGATCGGCAAGCCGATCGTGCGATAAAAAGATCACGCATTTTCACGTGGATTTCATCAGATATTGTTCTAAATTTGATTTTGATTCGAATTTTGAGGCATTATCTGATAAGGATTGACTTCTGGGTCCAACCTTTATAAAAAGGGAGTGAGTCTCATTATTATTTAGATCAGTTGAGAGACTAAGAGTGAAACTTTACTGGTGAGATTCTAAAACTCCTTGAGAGCTCTTGTTCACAAATCATGAACACTAGCTTTGTGTTCTCTCAATTGGTTGGAAGGAGAGTCATCTGGTGGAAGAGCTGTACATGTGAGCCCACACTCACTTCGATCGTGGAAAGAGAATAGCAAAGAAGGCCAGTTAGTTGAGGTCCTTCTGAAACATTACTTCTCTACACTGATTGAGGAAGCTTTTCAAAATTTATAAGGTTAGTAAGATCTGGTTAATTTACGCATATAGCGTGTCAAACTTGTGTTTTTGGAGAATTCTTTGATATAAAAATTTTAAAATTTCGTTGCGTACTATTTTTCTAACATGTCTAACACATTTTTCGGATGCAATTCTCGGTAGCAGATCTATGGAACTTTTTCCTATGAAAAGTGCGGTTCCAATTCAAAGAGGTGCGTAAGATCATTTATTAATTTATGTATATAGCATGTCAAACATATTATTTGGAAAAAACTTGGATTTACAAATTTTAAATTATGCTGCGTTCACGTTGTTCAACATTCTCATGATGCAACATACAAATAATTTAAGAAATAAAAAACTTACAAGTTTGGCAATAGCTCTAGATGATCAAGTGTTCCAAGACCTTCAAATCTTCCATCTTATTCTCCTCTCTCTAAATCAACTGGTGTGTGGGATGTTGGGATTTGCACCCTAAGAAAAAAATACTTTATTTGTAATTAATGACATTTTGGATTAAATAAATAAATAATAATGTGAATATTTCATGTGTTAATAATGGTCCTCATATTGCTTTTATTATTATGTTTTAAGAATTAAGAAACATGTGTTCTATGACTATTATAACCAAATCTTGGAATCGGGCATATATGGAGTTTATATGCTGTATCAATACAAGACTAAGATAAATAGTCTGAATTATATAATCTACAGTTTATGTATTTAGCTGGACACTTTATACATGATAAGACAGTAATGAGGATTTACATCCAATTGGAGAGTTAGTTTATCTAGGTTGTCAAAGCAGATTGATTCCATGGTAGACACATTAATATGGCAGACCTAATAGTCGTTGCACACGAAACTGTACCTAAAGTGATTGAAAAATAATTCTGTTTATCTTACATGAATTCACTTTGACAATGATCTATGTGTGATCTTAATCCTGAAGTGGATTCATGATTCCATGTTTATAGCTTGTATCTTTTAATATACCAAATGTAGGAGTTTTGATGAACGAAGGCTCTATTGTCAGTACGTTAGAGATACAACCTTTATCTGATGAAAGCATAATTCACAGATACGAAATCCATATCACTCTAACATAGAGTTAATGTTATCCTCATAAAGGCATTATTCGGGAATTTAGAAAAGAACAAGGCCTTGGTCATCTAGATACTTGTGGTAACTAAATGATTTTCCATTTGTATTTGTTATAAATGAAATTTTCCAAATAAGTGAAATAATAGAACTTTGAGATAAATTAATTGGAAGGTAAAACGAAATTAAGTCTTTTATCTGATTATAGATAACCTATGGGGATACATATATGCTTGAGAAGTCATAGACAAGACTAATAAATCGTCTTGTAATATGATATATTATCAAAAGTGCAGCATTGGTTCTTTAGTGGAGTGACACCAAAGTTAATAATTAAATAGACAATTGATCAAGGATTAATTTATATATTATTGTTAGAGCCTGATAATATGTATTCATCAGGTTCCAATACTAGCTCACATATTCCTTGACCAGTTGTATAGAATATAGTTTACCACAGGTAATGCAAAGAGGTTACACTAGATAGATTATTAGACCTCTTAGTGTGTAAGCCCAATAGTTTAGTTGGACTGTGTGTGATGCATGGCCCAATCTAGAAGGACCGCCGGCACCTACCAAAGGGATAGATTATGACATCCGAGCATATCTAATACGTTAAAAATATAATAACTTGAGGATTATGTTAAGCAAAAATTTGTCACAAGGATTGTTATTTAATCCAATTTTTATGATAAAGTCCATAAAAGCAAAAATGAGATTCTTAAAATCATGCCATAGTCTTAAACGAGAAAGGAATGGTATGGAAAATAAGCTAGAAAACCTAATTGTTGCAAAATGTGTTGTAATAAATGTTAAGACAAATTACAGTTTAAGAAAAATACCTTATAATGATATGAAAAATTACGTAGTATTAGAATAATGCAGCATAAAGAAGTACACTAATAAAGCTATGTAGTATCAAAATTACATTGTAAAAGTAATGCAGTGTAAGAATTGCACTGTTTAAGGTTAAACAGCACAAAAATTGGACTGTTTAAAGTTAAAACAATATAGGAATTACATTAAGTGGTGGATATAAATAAGTATAGAAGGTTGTGGGACATTATGAATTGTATAGAAAGGAAAACTAATAGTATAAGAAAAATACTATTAGTATAAATATAGACTATATAAAGTTAAGCAATATAAATTTGGACTGTATAAAAATGTGGGATCTTCCATGGGACACCCAAATGGATGAGAAATTGCCACCACACCTTCTTGATGTCGCCAAATCAAATCTTGCCACCTTTACCCTTAATGATGCTTAGGGATGAGTAAGCATGTTTAGTCACCAAAAAAGGAAGAAAAGAAAAAAAAAGGGGGGGGGGGGGGGGTGGGGTGAGGGAAGGGGGTGGTGAACACACCAAAGGTGGAAAATGTGCTACATCTCCCTTAGTGGAATTTACAAGTGTTGTGGGCAATTTTTCCTTTGCAAACAAGTCCCTAGGTTAATGTTTATATATAGCCAAGGACTTGTTGGAAATTAAAAAGTTTGGTTTAATGAAAATTTTCCATTTCTTCCCCAAAGAAAACCACCCCTCCCATGAAATTTCTCAAGAATTTTTAAATGTATAAGCCTCCAAATCATGTATTGAAGTAAGTTTAACTGTTGAAGATCAAGGATAAGCAATGGTGGAGGTAAGAGTTCAAGCTTTTTCTCAGAGATTGTGATGTTTCTTTTGAACCTTGGATGGGTTTTGATTGGGTTTGGTCATGGCTTTTATGGAAAGGACATAACAAAGTTTTGAACTTAGCAAAGGAGGATCAAAAGCTTGGTAAAGTTTAGGTAAATTTCTAAACTTTATACTTGAAAGTTTATGTTATAAACATGTATGCTAAATGTTTGATGAAATGTTTTGGGCTATGGCATGTAAGATGGACATTATGGCATGATTGCTTTATGTTTTATATTAAAGGTGATGATGATAGAAAGAAAGAAAGAAACGGTTTTGCATTTAAAAATGGAAAATTTTTAAACTTTGTATTTTATACAAAGTTTAATTAGTTTCGAAGGAATAGGGTTTTGAGGGCCTTATAGGACAAATTATGTTCTAAGTAAGGTCTGGAATGTAACACCCACCATTTTTCATATAACGATTAAGGTTAGATATTTAAAGATGTTAAGTATTTTCTGTATGATATAATGTTACAAACCATCTTATTTTGAGTATTCTAACAAGTGACAGTCACTTGAAATTGATATGCTCGAGGAATTCATGTCACTTATAATGTGTGTATGATAAATATTTAATGTCTTAATTGCATGTAATATTGAATGTGGTACTTTGGTAGGCCGACTCCAAGTAATCAGCAGGCCGAAGGCTACTGACAAGAAATCAACAGATAATTCCCAAAATTGTGGCATTGATAATTAATTCGTTGAGAAAATTCTAAATAATTGATATATTTTATCTCTTTCCTTATCCATGGTTAGGGAAGGTTTGACTTTTTAAAAGAGAAGATTTGATTTTTGTGATAAGGTTTTTTAATTTGAAAAGATAAGATTTGCTAGTTAGAGTGAATCTTGGACTTTTTTCTTATCTTTCCCTATCCTACATGCATACCCCCCAATTTTTAAAGAAAATCTGCTTCAAATATAGAGATGATTATTTTCTTTTCACATCATTCTCAGTTTTCATGCATATATTTCTCTTTCTCAAAAATCATTTTCTTTCCTCCCTTTTTCTAAAATTTTTTCAAACACTCACTTCCTCTCTATACGTTTTTCTTCCCTTTCTCTCCCTTATTTTTCTTGCAAACAATTGAATGAAATATTGGGTTTTTGCTTAGACAAATTCAACGAAAGCTTGAGAAGAATTGTTTTGAGGTAAGAAACTCATTCTAGATTATTTCTAAAATTGTATTCTCCCTTTAATCCGACCCCCAAACTTTGTCCACAAATTTTCATTTAGTGTGAAATTTTAGAAAGATATTTATGTATGTGTTAATGATATTCCTCAAAATTTCAAGCCATTTGGAGTTTTCTATGTTAAGATATTGAATTCTTATTCTTTGCCACTCATGATCAGATCGTTGCTGATCGGTTAGGTTTTGCAAAAATGCAGTCTATGTTTGAGGGGCAAATGAATTGTGATTTGAATGGAATTTTGTAGAAATATTCATATATATGTTAGGTTATGATTTGGAAAATTTTGTGGTGATTTGATGAATATTTGATGAGTTCTTGAATTTTTTTACGATATGTCTTTATGGCTGTTAAATTAGTGAAATCTAGACTTCTTGCTTGTGTGACCGATTTGTATGAACAAACGAATTTATTTGGCAATGAGACTTTTTGTGGTATTGTATTTATATGTCTATAGGTTGTTATAAAAATTTCAGGGTCAAAGTAATTTTTTTTTAATTATCTGAATATGATGATCGTGTGTTACTCATTGCTTTAGGTATTTAGGGTTTATTTTGTCATCGAATTCTAATGCATGTTTTGAATTGTTTAAAATTTATTTGAAGCTAATTTTTGGATATATTGTAGTTTAGGTGTCTATTACATGCAGGATTTTTATGAAATTATTTTGTGACATAGATAATTTATCATATGAATGTTTGTTAGGGTTGCTTCTTGTTTTGTGGTTGTTGGCCTTTTTTGTGTTGGGTATTGTGTGACTTATTTTGATTGTCTGATAGAATTTTTAAGGTTAATGAAAAATTAGGGTAATTTATATATATGTTAATTATGTCCCTGCAACGTCTCATGCCTTAATGGTGTATCAATTGTGAATAATTGAGTTATGTATCCTTAAGGGTCAGGCAGGTTATTGTATTTCAATTTTACATGAATGTTTATAAGTTGGTAAATTGTATTTGTATTCTTGTATTTCTTGAGATGGAAATATAAATGATGTTTTATGTTATTGTATGATTTCATGGAAATGAATGTATGACACGAACATACCAAGAAGTGAGCACATTGAGACCGCGGTGATGTCATCTAAGTAAGGGTTAGTAAGCAAGTCAAGTAAGTACATTCTCACCTACAACATGATGAAGTTTATGAAAAGTTTTGATGAAAATGATTATGATAATTTCTATGATGATTTTTATAATGTTTTATTATGAAAGTTTTAAGGTACAAGAAGGTTTACGTATGTTTCGATAATGAAGTATTTCAAACTTTAAAAGTATATATATGTATATATGTATCACCTACGTAAGTGTTGCACACCCTATGTTTATGTTTATGATGTCTTGCGAGGTTGGACTTGTCATGTTTGGTTTATGATTAGCTACCCTTCTCCTTTCATGGCAGTGCGCCTACAATGATAATAATGGTACAACTCTTGGGCCCTTAAAGATAAAATAAATAAAATTTTAATATGGATAATGTTAATGAAAGATATGTTTTATATGAAATTGTGCCAAGTGCACTAATTATGTTAATGACGATTTTGAATATGATGTTTTATATAGATGTTCATAACATGTTTTATGTTGTGAGATAGGAAAGTGTACTTACTAAGCTTTTGCTTACTTGGTTATTATCATGTTGCAGATAGAGGTAAGAGGATCTTGGAATAGGTGGAGGGGAAGGACGGGCATGTGAGCAAGGAACGATGGATTGAAAACGGAAGAATGCCAAAAAAGAGATTTAAAACTTACAAGCTATGTTTTTATTTGAATGGATGTTTATTTTCCGCACTAGGGAGTTAGAGAGACTTGGTTTACGTTTTTTTGAATTTTTGCAGAAGTTTGGCCTTTCAAATTGGTATAACAGATTTGAAAGGTTGTTTTAAATTTTATTTGAATGATGGACTCGTTGTTTTAGTATTGATAAACTCTTTAAAAATTTTATTTACAAGTAGTTTTAATATATGATTATATATTTATAAATGTTTTTAAAAAAATGTATGGATCCTGGGAATATGTTTATCAAATTAATCAATTAATTTAAATCGTTCACCTTAAATAATGATAATAAGGACGAATGTAACGATATCTATGAAATCTGTTAGGGGGCATTATAAGCTTTGGTATCAGAGCAAGTTTTCGTTTTCAATTCACATCTCCACATGTCAGTTCAAGTTCTCCAAGTAAGTATAGTTTCAGTTAATTATTATGGATGTAAGTTTGGTGATAAGTATAAGATTTAGTTGTATGATGATAAATGCCCTTGTGCGTAATTTAGTAGTGAAATCCTATCTAATAAGTTTGAAGATTATTCTTAAATTCCTAATTCCTTCAGGAAGTCAGAGATGCAAGGCCATAGAAGAATTCAAACTCGTGCTCAAGCCATTGCTGCTAATGACAACGAAACTAAAAAGACTGATGATGATGATTGTCAAGTTGCAAAGGCAACTAAAGGATCAAAGGAGAGAAATCAAGGAACTTAGGGCTAGTAGCCAAGGAGGTGAAAGACAAGGTGAGAACGTGCCACCTCCTTTTCCTCCTCATCCACAAGGAGAGGAAGTTCCAACTCCTATTCTAGAACCAAGACCTGCCTACCAAGAACCGTTACTAGTCAGATGGAAAAGGGTTAAGCCAGTAGACTTTGAAGGTTCTAAGGATCCTTTAGTCTCCCAAGGATGGTTAAAGACAATTGAGGCCACCCTCAAAATCATGGGTTTCACAGAAAATGAGAAGGTCCTCTATGCCTCTTACTATCTCACCATCGAGGCTAGAATCTAGTGGGATAGAATCGAACAAAGCAGGAATGTAGGTGAGATGACATGGGCTAATTTTGTTCATTAATTCAACATGAATTTCTTCCATATGAACATTACTCGAAAGCATTACAATGAGTTTGAGAACCTACACCAAGGAGACATGTCAGTAATCGAGGTAGTGGCTAGATTTGACCAGTTGGCACGTCTTTGCTTAGGGATGGTTAGCAATGATAGTGAAAGAGTCAGAAGATTGATCAGAGTCTTTAGGCCAGAGATTATAGTAATTATTTATGGGGCCAGTCCACCCAGGAACCAGGAACAGGTTATCTTGAGAGCGCAACGAGCAGAATTTCACTTGTTAAAGCTAAGAAGAAACCAGTCCTAACCAGGTCAACTGACAAACAATGCAAACAGTCAGAATCGACCATAAAATAGAAACAACAATAGCAACAATAGTAGCAACAACCAGAACTGGAGGAGCGACAAGAGAAGGGGCAACTCTTAGAACCAATAGAGTCAAGGTAATCATAAGCATAATGGTGGACAGTACAGCAACAATAACAGGCAAATTCAACCATGCACCAAATGTGGGAAGAAACTCCCAAGTGAATGCTGTTTGGGGTTAAACCAGTGTTTCATTTGTGGATGCGAGGACCACTTTGCCAAGAACTGCCCTAACCAGACTAATGTTCAAGCTCAGCAGAGAGCCCCTTAAGCCCAACTCCATCAAATGCAAGCTACCATTGAAGGACTACTGATTAATCAAGGAAGACTTGAATCCCTACCTACCAATGCCTACATTTATGCAATGACAAAAGAACAAGTGGCTGCTAAAGCCTCTAATGTTGTTACAGGTCAGATTTCAAGTCTTTCATTTAATGCATATGTTCTCTTTGATACATGTGCTACCCATTCATTTATATCCTCTTCATTTACTAAGAAGTTAGGAATACATTTAAAACTACTGAGACAGGAGTTCACTACGACACTACCCTTCGGGGAAGTGATGATGTCTACACATTATTTACGTACAATTCCTCTATGGATTTCTAAAAGGGAACTCTTTGTCGATCTTATTGTGATTGATATGTATGATTATGACCTAATTCTTAGGATGGATTTTTTGAGTAAGTACAATGCTTTTAACGAGTGCAAAAAACAAAAGGTGATTTTTCATCCAGAAGGTGAACGAAGGTTTGTGTTTGTGGGAAAATCTAGAAAGAAGCCAAACATGTTTTTGTCAGCCATGAAAGCAAGAAAGTTGTTAACAAGAAATTGCATGGGCAATCTGGCAAACATTGTGGGTAAAAGTTAGGAAGAAAAGGCATAGATTGAAGATGTGGCAGTAGTTTGAGAATTCCCTGAGGTATTTTTAGATGATTTGTCAAGCTTACCCCCAAATAGAAAGATTGAATTTGAGATCGAGCTTGGTCCAAGCACCAATCCGATTTCCAAAGCACCATACAGAATGGCCCTGGTGGAATTGAAAGAATTGCACTGTCAACTAAAGGAACTTCTTGATAAAGTTTTTATTCGACCTAGTCACTCAGCATGGGGAGCACTAGTCTTATTTGTCAAGAAGAAAGATGGTTCTATGAGACTTTGCATCGACTATAGAGAGCTGAACAAGGTAACGATCAAGAACAAGTACCCGTTGATGATTTGTTTGATCAACTTAAAGGTGCATCTGTGTTCTCAAAGATTGATTTGTGGTTAGGATACCATCAGTTGAAGATAAAAAAAAGGAGACATCCCTAAAACAGCCTTTAGATTGAGGTATGGTCACTACGAATTAGTGGTTACGCCTTTCAGTCTAACGAATGCACCTGCACTTTTATTGATTTGATGAATCAGGTGTTCAAGGATTTCTTGAAGGGAACGACGGGTTTGTAATTTACAGTGATGCATCTAAGATGGGCCTTGGTGTAGTTCTGATGCAAAATAATAGGCTAATTGCCTACGCATTGACACAATCGAAAGACTACGAGAAGAACTATCCTACTCATGACCTCAAATTGACGACCATAGTTTTCGCACTGAAGATTTGGAGACATTATTTGTATGGGGTTCAATGTATGATCTTCACTGATCATCAAAGTTTAAAGTACTTCTTCACTCAAAAGGACCTAAGTATAAGACAACAAAGATGGTTAGAGTTGGCGATGGATTATGATTGTGAAATCCTTTATCATCCAGGAAAGGCCAGTTGAGTGGCTAATGCTTTGTGTAGGAAGTCGGTTACAACATTGATGTCACTACAACCGATGTCCCAGCCTTTGAGGAAAGAAATTTTGGACTTCGGTTTAGAAATCATAACAGAACACTAACTCTTACTCCATTGTTGTTTGATTAGATTTGGAGTAAGCAAGACGAAGATGTAAGCCTCATGAGGATTAAGCAAGAAATCAAGGAAGGAAAATGTGAAGAATTTCATATTGCAGATGATGGAACTCTATATCTCAAGAACTGCTTATGTGTTCCCAAAGTTGATGGTTTAATGGAAAGAATCTTAGCAAAAATTCATGATACTCCTTACTCAGTTCACCCAGGTGCAACAAAGATGTACAATGATCTAAGGGATAATTTTGGGTAGTTTGGAATGAAACATGATGTTGCAATGTATGTGAAGAAATGTTTGACATGTCAGCAAGTCAAAGCCGAACACTAAAGATCTGGCAATGAATTGTAGTCAATTCAGATACTCGAATGGAAATGGGAAGAAATAACAATGGATTTCATTACCGGTTTGCCCAGGACTATGAATGAATGTGATGCCATTTGGGTTGTTGTCGACCGACTAACAAAGACAGTGCATTTATTCTCATTAAGATCACTTATTCTATAGAGAAGTTAGCAGAACTTCATGTTAAAGAGACTTCATGGAATTACTAAGTCTATCATCTCTGATCGTGATGGCAGGTTTACGTCCAAGTTTTGGAAAAGTGTACAGACTACGATTAGAACTAAGTTATATTTCAGCACGACTTTTCATCCTCAGACTGATGCTAGACGGAGAGGACAAATTTGATCTCAGAAGATATGCTTCAGGACTATACCCTCGATTACAAGACCATCTAGTATAAGACGTTACCATCAGCAGAATTCGCTTACAACAATAGCTATTAGGCGATGATTGGAATGGTACCTTATGAGGCCCCATATGGATAGAAATGTAGGTCACCTATATGTTGGCATGAAGCTGGTGAAAAGAAAATGATGAAAAGCCATGCTAGTGAGAAGAATGATTTTGTCAACAAGACTTCTGAGATGATAAAGTTGATATGAAAGAGGATAAAAACTACTCAAAGTCGTCAAAAGCGCTACATTGATAAAAGAAGAAGGCCCTTAAAATTCATTGTAGGCGATTCTGTATTCCTAAAGATTACGCCCATGAAAGGAGTTATGAGGTACAAAAGGAAAGGCAAGTTAAGCCCAACATTTATTGGACCTTATGAAATCATGAAGCGGATAGGCAAGGTAGCCTACCAATTGAGATTGCCATCAGAAATGTTAGCTATTCACAATGTGTTCCACATTTTGATTCTCAAGAAGTATGTCCTAGATCCTACGCATATAATTAAACCACAGGTGATTAAAATACGAGATGACCTTAGTTACGAAGAAAAGCTAGTGGAGATTCTAGATTAGAAAATCAAGATCTTGAGGAATGAAGAGATTCATTTGGTCTAGGTATTATGGCGAAGTCAGCAAGTGGAAGAAGCTACACGAGAACGTGAAGATGACATAAGGGTTAGATATCTGCAATTATTCTGAGTTTCGAGGATGAAACTCTTATAAGGTAGGGAGAATTGTAACACCCACCATTTTTCATGTAAGGATTAATGTTGGATATTTAATGACGTTAAGTATTTTCTTTATAAAATAATGTTACTGACCATCTTATTTTAAGTATTCTGATAGGTGACAGTCACGTGGAATTGATATGCTCGAGGTGTTCATGCCACTTATAATGTGTGTATGATAAATATTTAATGATTTAATTGATGTAATATTGAATGTGGTACTTCGGCAGGCCAATCATGAGTAACCGACAGGCCAAAGGCTGCTGACAAGAAATCAGTAGATAATTCCCAAAATGGTGGCATTGATAATTAATTTGTTGAGAAAATTTTGAATAATTGATATATTTTATCTCTTTCCGTATTCATGATTAGGGAAGGTTTGACTTTTTAAAAGAGAAGATTTGATTTTTGTAATAAGGTTTCTTAATTTGAAAGATAAGATTTGGTAGCTAAAGTGAATCTTGGACTTTTTCCTTATCTTTCCCTATCCTACACGTATACCCCCCAATTTTTAAAGAAAATTTGCTTCAAATATAGAGAACATTATTTTCTTCACATCATTTTGAGTTTTCATGAATATATTTCTCTTTCTCAAAAATCATTTTCTCTCCTCCCTCTCTCTAAAATTTTTTCAAACACTTTCTTCCTTTTTATATGTTTTTCTTCCTCTTCTCTCCCTTATTTTTCTTGCTAATGATTGAATGAAATATTGGGTTTTCACTTAGACAAATTCAAGGAAAGCTTGATAAGCATTGTTTTGAGGTAAGAAACTCATTCTAGATTATTTCTAAAATTGTATTCTCCCTTTAATCCAACCCCCATAACTTTGTCTACAAATGTCCGTTTGCTGTGAAATTTTAGTATGATATTTATGTATGTGTTACTCAAATTTCAAGCCATTTGGAGTTTTCTATATTGAGATATTGAATTTTTATTCTCTACCACTCATGATTAGATTGTTGTTGATCGGTTAGGTTTTACAAAAATGTACTCTATGTTCGAGGGGCAAACGAATTGTCATTTGAATGAAATTTTGTAGAAATATTCATACATATGTTAGTTCGTGATTTTCAAAATTTCGTGGTGATTTGATGAATGGTTGATGAGTTCTTGAATTTTGTATAAGATAGGTCTTTATGGCTGTTAAATCAGTGAATTCTGGACTTCTTGCTTATGTGACCTATTTGTATGAACAAACAATTTTATTTAACATTAATACTTTCTATGGTACTACATTTATATGTTTATAGGTTGTCATAAAAATTTTAGGGTCAAAGTAATTTTATTTTAATTATTTAAGTATGATGATCTTGTATTGCTCACTCCCTTAGGTATTTAGGGTTTATTTTGTCGTTGAATTCTAATGCATGTTTTGAATTGTTGAAAATTTATTTGAGGCTAATTTTTGGCTATGTTGTAGTTTTAGGTGTCTATTACCTATAGGATTTTTATGAGATTATTTTGTGACATAGATAATTTACCATATGAATATATGTTAGGGTTGCTCAGTGTTTTGTGGTTGCTGGCAGTTTTTGTGTTGGGTATTGTGTGACTTATTTTAATTGTCTAATGGAATTTTTATGATTAATGAAAAAATAGGGTAATTTATATGCATGTTAATTATGTCCCTGCAAAGTCTCATGCCTTTATGGTGTATGAATTGTGAATAATTGAGTTGTGTATCCTTAAGGGTCAGGGAGGTTGTTGTATTTCAGTTTTACATGAATGTTCATAAGTTGGTAAAATGTATTTGTATTCTAGTATTTCTTGAGATGGAAATATGAATGATGTTTTATGTTATTAGATGACTTCATGAAAATGAATATTAATTTTATGTGTACAAATGAATGTATGTCATGAACATACCAAGAATTGAGCATATCAAGACCGCGGCGACGTTATCTAAGTAAGGTTTAGTAAGCAAGTCAAGTAAGTACATTCTCACTTGTAACATGATGAAGTTTATGAAAAGTTTTGATGAATATGATTATGATAATTTCCATGATGATTTTTATAATGTTTTATTATGAAAGTTTTGAGGTACAAGAAAGTTTATGCATGTTTTGATAATGAGGTATTTAAAAATTCAAAAGTATATATATGTCACGCTCCGAAGTACAAGAGATGACGTGGCATGTTAATTAAGATAATTAAGTGAAAATCTAATTAAAAACATGAATTAAGAAATTAATTAATCATGAAAAACTATGATAATTTAAAACCTTATTAGAGTAAGTATTATATTAATTAATCAAATAAAGAAACAATAAAGAGATAAGAAGAAACGAGAATAGATCCCACTGACCCACATTTTGTATATACACATAGTACTGATAATATTATGTTACAACCATAGTCCAAATAAAGAGAGAGTTAGAAAATTACATGCCTTGATTTTATAACTTAAACAACCTACTTGATTCCTTTACTGCTCGTGTGTCCTTGTCGATGGACTCCTCTTCAAACCTAAGCTGAAATCCACCTAGAGGGGAAATGTTTTAAAACAAATAAAATGTGAGCAAAAGGCTCAGTAGGACTATAAATTTAAAAACATGTAATTTTGAAAGGAAAATTTCATAATACAAGAAGTAATTAGAAAATAGACTTAAATAAACTAATAAATAGAATTTAATAAAATTAATCTTAACCAAAACTGTTTACTAGTTGATTAAAAAGAATAACATTTTCTTTTTCCTAGGTAAACCATATATATAACTCCACTGTAGTGGCCTAGTTGGGTTTCGGGACCTGTCCCTATGGTCGCACGCTATACAACCCGATCTTTGATATGGGCATCATGCCCATATATATATATATATATTCTTCTATAATTATTAAAAATCTCTTTTATCAAATAATTTTCATTTACATTCATTATGGGATTTATTATGAAAATTACCTTAATCTACTGTTTGTAAAATCAGTCGATAAAATCCTTTTTCAATTGATCATTGAAAACATTTTGATAGAAATCCTTTTTGAGGCCAAAATCTTTTTAAAAAAACCAGGTTACCAAAGAAAAGGGGTAGAAGTCCTACCTCAATACTTGCGTTGGTGTCCCTCACCGTAATTTCAATCTGCCATACGTTAGCTTCGCGGAACCACGAACAACCCTAAATATATAAGCTGCATCTATCAGTATCTAACTTGAGATATCCTATGCCACTAAACTATCTTATGGTGTCCTAGTGTGCCATTTGAGTTTATAAAGTCATTTTATAAGGTTAAAATCTCAACCGAGGTTCGAAACAGTAAAAACAGATGAAAAGTCACAAAATTCCACCCTACCAGTTGCCCTGGTTCAGCCAGCCAAACTGTGCAGTTCGGCCTGTCAGAAGATCAAGTATGGCGAACTTTTCCAAGTTTGGCTTGCCGGTCGTATGAATCTAGCCTGCCGAACTAGAAAATTTTAAAAATTTCCAAGCACGGGTTCTTGGCCTCCCGAGCCCAATTCTTCATTTCAACCTGTTTTTCTCAATTTTCAGGCATGGAAAACATCTATAAGTGATACAAAAACATTATAAAACACTTTGGAACAAATTTAAACAATATTTGCATAAAGATTTTGAAAAGTCTTGAAATTGAAGAAAAATAGAGAAAAATAAAAAATTGTGATTCAAATCCATTTTTGATCAAACAAAGCTTAGATTCTAGTTAATCTAAGTTTCTCTAACTTAGATCAAAGGTTTTTTAAACTTAAATAAGCTTAGATTTCAAAATTTTAAGAAAATTGAAAAATTGAAAAAGTTTTTAAATTTAAAAACTAACCTTGAATCGAGGCTTTAAATCGTGTTTGTGGTTGCTAAATCGTGTTCTCGATCCTTCAATCCACTAACCCGAAGCTTGGGCTTGATTTTGTTTCAAAAATTTGGAGAGGAATTGAGAGAGAAAGAGAGGCAGAGAGAAGAGAGGGAGAGAGGAGCAAGAGGGAAAGTGAGGGAGAGTGAGCAAGAATGAGGGGGAGAGGGAGAGAAGAGAAATAAATAAAGAGAGAAAGAGATAGCTAGCTGCACAAAACCTGTGTAGCAGCACACTAATTTCAAATAGGACTATTTGGTATTTGTAATATTGTTTTGTTTCAAAATTTAAAATAATAAATATAAATAATTTAAAGTAATTAAAAATAATCAAAATAATCAAAAACAACATTAATTTAAAAATTTCACAAAATGATCAAATTAAGTTTAAAATACTCATTACGGCACACTAATCCACCATTTTACACACTAAAAACATTTAATTAATTTTGGAGCGTTACAACTCTCCACCCCTAAAAGATATTTCGACCTAGAAATTTACAACTTGGTTTAGAAACAAAACAAATGCGGATACAACTCTCGCATACTCGATTCTAATTCCTAAGTGGCTTCATCAACCTCGTAATGCTGCCACATGGCCTCTACTAACGGGATATCACGACGACATAAGTTGATCACTTTCCAATCGATAATCTAAATTGGCACTTCCTCTATGTCGTGTCTTCTTGGATTTGCACGTTGTGAGACGAAACTATCTTGTTCTGCTTAGGCAAACACTTTCGAAGCATCGACACGTGGAATATGTCGTGAACATGTGAAAGTTTAAGAGGAAGATCTAGGCGATAAGCAACCACACCAACACGTTGAGTGATTTCGAACGATCCAACATACCTTGGTGTAAGGTTACCACTTACTCCGAATCGCTTGATGCCCTTGCAAGGCGATATCTTCAAGAGAACAAAGTCTTATACCTCAAATTCCAAGGGTCGACGTCTTCTACTGCGTAACTCTTTTGTCGACTCTGAGCTGCCTTCAATTAGTCTCAAATTACAGTGACCTTCTCATTGCTGTCGCGAATCTCATCTGGCCCAAGAATAATCTTGTCTTCCAGTTCAAACCAACAGACCGATGACTGACACAGCTGTCCATATAATGCCTCAAATGGTGCCATGCCAATGCTCGCTTGATAGCTGTTGTTGTACGCGAACTCTGCTAGATGCAAATATTTCTTCTAGTTCCTGTCGAAGTCTAATGCACATGCACGTAACATGTTATCGAGAATCTAAATAACCCGCTCAGATTGCCCATCAGTCTGAGGATGAAATGCCATGCTAAAATTCAAATCTGTACCTAAGGCCTCCTGAAAGCTTCTCCAATACTTGACATTGAACCTAGTGTCTCTATCGGATATGATGGACAAAGAAACTCTGTGCAACCGCACTATGTTCTGCAGATACAATTCTTTGAGAACCTTTCTCAAACATGTCAACCTGAAAGGGATGAAATGAGCCAATTTTGTCAACTTGTCGACCACGACCCAAATTGCATCATGCCTTTGCTCCGTCCTCGGCAATCCGGTAAGAAAAAACATCGTGATGTGCTCCCATTTCTACCCTAGAATAGGAAGTGGATGAAGCTGACTTACTAGCTTTTGATGTGTGGTTTTCACCTGAAGACAAGTCGTACATTTTGGCTACGTATTCTCAAACATCCTTCTTCATACCTCTCCACCAATATTGCCTCTTTAGATTACGATACATCTTTGTGCTTTCTGGATAAATGGCGAACTGAGACTTGTGAGCTACATCCATCACGGCCTTCATCACTTCCGCGATTACTAGAACTGCTAGACGCTCCTTGAAGTACAACGACCAATCCACATGTATCCTCCATTCTTTGAATTGCTCTCCATTTTGAATTCATGTCCAAATTCCTTGAAGGTGTTGGTCTCGCCACTGATTCTGTTTCACCATCTGGAAGAGAGTTGGGGTCGTCTCCATATGATACGTTGAAACTCGATCGTAGTCTTCGTAATACTATAGCCCATAGTCACTCATTGTTGCATCCTTTTTCCAATCTTTAAGAGACAAACAGGCGAGAATTCCTGACGACTTCCTGCTGAGCGCATCAGCGACCACGTTAGCTTTCTCAGGATGATACTGTAGTGCAAAATCATAATCCTCCATGTACTCTATCCATCTTCACTGTGTCAAGTTTAAATCCCTTTGAGTGAACAGGTGCTTCAAACTCTTATGGTTAGAGAAAACCTTAAATGTTACCCTGTGCAAATAAAATCTCCATATCTTCAGCACCTGAAGCACCGCTGTGAGCTCCAAGTCGTGACTAGGATAATTTTGCTCGTGAGGTCATAGCTGTCTCAATCCGTACGCCACCAGGAATCCATGTTGCATCAATAGGCACCCATATATGCATCTTGATGCATTTGTGTAAACCTCATACAGCTCGTCACTATTGGGGATAATCAATACTGGGGCTGAGGTCAACCGATTCTTCAATTCTTGAAAAGTGAGCTCACATTCTTCATCCCACTTAAACTTGACATTCTTCCTAATCAATCTTGTCAACGGTGCTGCTATCTTCGAGAAATCCTTTACAAACTTCCTATAGTACCCTGTAAGTCCTAGAAAACTATAGACTTCTGCCACATTCCTCGGTCGTTCCCATTCCACTATGGCTTCAACCTTAAACGGATCCATTAAAATACCAAGCTTAAAGATGACAAGACCAAAAAACTTAACTTCTATTAACCAAAATTCACACTTCTCTTTCTTAGCGTACAACTGGTGCTCCCGTAAAGTCTGAAGCACAGTTCTGAGATGCTGCTCATGTTCCTCCCAAGTTTTAGAATAGACTAAGATGTCGTTGATGAACACGATTACAAACTGATCTAAATAGGGCCTGAATATCCTGTTCATTAAGTCCATAAAGGCTGCTGGAGCATTTGTTAGTCCAAATGGCATCACTAGAAACTCAAAATGTCCATACCGGGTCCTGAAAGCTACTTTAGGGATGTCTTCTTCTTTGATCCTAAGTTGATGGTATCTCAAATGCAAGTCTACCTTTAAGAAATACCGTGAACCTCCCAACTGATCAAACAATTCATTGATCCTAGGCAGTGGATACTCATTCTTCACAGTGACCCGATTCAATTGTCAAAAATCTATGCACAACTTGAGACTTCTGCCATGCTTCTTAGCAAACAAAATTGGTGCTCCCCATGGAGATGTACTATTTTGGATGTATCCCTTATCAGCAAGCTCGTGAAGCTACTTTCTTAATTCCTTCATTTCTGCCGGTGCCATCCGATAAGGTGCTACAGAAATTGGTGCTGTTCTCAGAAGCAACTCTATACCAAATTCGATCTCCCAATATGGTGGTAATCTTAGCAATTTATCGAGGAAGACATCTTCAAATTCATCTACCATTGGGATTGCTACGTTTCTTCTCGAGGCACTAGGCTCTCCTTCTAAGTTCATGAAGAAGGCATAACAAGCTAGGTTCTTCCGCCCTTCAAGGCATGTCTTTATGAGACACTCACTCATTAGCCAATCACCACCACCCTGGTAAGTGCTCGTCGTCCTCCTATCAGACACTAGGGTCACTTTCTTCAGATGACAATCTACCACTGCATTATACCTAGACAGCCAGTCCATTCCTAGGATTACATAGTATACACTCATGGGGATTACAATCAAATCACTTTTCAAAATCTTATCCCCAATCTTTATTTTACAATCTTTACATATACAATTCACACACACCCGCCCCAAGGGTGAAGCTATAACTAAGGATTCATCAAACTCTTCTATCTCTAATCCTAAGCCATGTACAAAAGAGCTTGAAATTAGAGAATGAGTGGCACCAGTATCAAATAATACATGTGCTAAGGACTGAGAAACCAAAATCGTACCATCGACAACCGCATTACTAGTTTGGGCATCCGAACTCCTTGATGTCATGGTGTGAACCTGCACTGGAGCTTTCTCTTTTCCTCTACCAACATTGCTAGGTCCTGAATTAATTGGCTGATACTGTTGTGATGAAGGTGATTGCACACTAGCTGTACTTGGCGCTCGATACTGAGGGGCATTACGCTAGAAATTCTATGGTTGGTATCCTTGTGCTAGGTATGGTAGTTGCTGGGGAGAGAACTGTAACGCCCGCCTAATTTTATGTAACGGATTATGTTATGATAAATGACGATGTTAAATGTTGATATTTATGATACGTGTTATGATATATGATAAATGTGCTAACCATTTTATTCTAAGTGTTAGACAGTTCCTCTTGATGTGTCCTGGCTGCTGGCAATAATGGTAGTAAAAGCTGTAGGGATTACTGCGCCTGCTACTTGATGAACTACTGCTACCGTTGTTCACGTTACCCTGTTTGTTCTTTCCTAGAGTGGGTCGACTACTGGTACTCCCCCTGCCGCTCCTCTGTGGTCCTCCTGATGTCTTAGCTCGATCATCATAGTATTGTGAATAGTCATTTTCCACAGATATAGTTGTTGACACAAGCTCCCCAAAATTCTTGAGTAGTAGGGCAACCACCTATTATTGAATAGAAGCCTTAAGTCTGTCTTGGAATTTGATACACTTCTCACGCTCTGATGCCACAGCAGATGGAGCAAACCTAGCTTGTTCGTTGAACTTTGCCTTATACTCCTGAACCGACATGTCACCCTACTGCAACCTATAGAATTCAGCCACCTTCTGGTCTCTATATCCTTGCAAGAAGTATCGGTCATAGAACAACTCCTCGAACCTATCCCAACTAATGTTACCATTGTTTTCCAAGCGTTTAGCCTGCTTCCACCAAGTATTGGCACTACCTTCGAACTTATATGTTGTAAATTCCACATGATATTCCACTGGCATGCCAAGAGTATCCAAGTGTTTCATGATCGAATCCAACCAGTACTTAGCTACTTGTGGGTCTCCATTTCTATCTAAAGCTGAAATAGACGCACGTTGGAATTCCTTAAAATACGTATGTTGACGACTAGCCTCGAAATCCTTCGATCTTGCCCTTGCTGCTATCGACCAAAATGTAGCAAACATGGCCCTCATGATGCCCTCATCATTTTCAAACTTGGTGTCAGTTGTTGAACGACATCTATATGTTGTCTTTATATGCTAATATGCTAATATGTATTTTTCCAGTGCTAATATGCTAATATGTATTTTACACCATATGTTAATGTGCATGATCCATTTATGCTTTATTATAAATATTCTTTATTCTTATCATATCTTTTCTTTAACTAAGGCCCAAGTGCTTATACCATATGCGTACATACGTCTTCGTAACACCGAGACCATTACATAACTTTAACATTAAATTCCCCTTTGCATCGGGAGCTGGTACGATACTTTCCTTACTTCTAGTGATCCATTTACCATTCCAATTATTTTGGTTATCATACCATGCATGTCAAAATACGTACATACTAAGTGCAAAACATATACACTTTCATTTGTGCAACACACACAGGTATATTCACATATGTATACTATACCCTTAAACCTACTCTTTTATACTTAGATGGGTTCAGAACTTACTTGCTTACAATGCTATAAGGTCCATCTTCAGGTTCCTTCGTTATCCATCTAGTGACCTATTTGGTCAAGTATGTCGTTATTAGCCAAATTATCGCTATTTAGCTATACGTCGATATAGTACACTTATCAATTACTAGTTCGAATTACGATTCCGATTACTCAAAGTTTGACCATCCTATCAATTCCTTCTTCTTATTGTTTCTAACAAAAAGGGGGAAAATTCTTATTAAGGTCATTTTTTTCTATCTTGGACACTTCGTGGTCCGTTGTGGTCATTTATGAAAAATGACATTTTTGCCCTCAATGGGCCGCTTTAAGTTCCTAGGCCTGATTTGGCTAATTCAACACGAAACATAGCTTGCTAGCATAGAGACAAATTTTTAAGGCATTTGATCACTTATTTGCAATAAAAGCCCAAGTTTAACAAAACTATACGATTTTGATCCCGGTTTATAAGATTTTGACAATTTTGCCCCTATGACCAAAAATAATCTTTTTAAACCATTGGTCTCCATTTCTCAAGAGAATTAAATTTTCTTAAAGTACCTTACCCAAATTCCTTTTGTGAAAAGATGTTTTTGCCCCTTAAAAAAAATTTTCCAACTTTTACAAATTTTATAAAATTCATAACTCACAAACGAAGGCGATCTTCGACGAACCGACCGCTATTCCTAACCTTTTTATCAAGATATACAACTTTTGTGTTTTAACTTTTTTGAAATTCCCACTATATAGGGGAGTTTTTGGCCCTTTTTAATTTTGTTGAGAATATAAATTTTTTTGCAATTTAGTCCCTAGGTTAATTTTTGTAAAAATCTGCTTCAAAGCAACATTCCAACCACTGTTTATACAGATTCAAGACCATCCTAAACAATTTCATGCCTAATCACAACTCCTTCAAAACCAATTTCAAAGTTTACAATTATCTTATTTTTACACCAAATGCCAATTTTCACCTTTAAACCCTAGTTTCAAAGTTGAGAAATTGAACTTACCAAAGGAAAATAAGTGATCCTAAGCTTTCCAAGGGCTTCCTTGCAATTTTCCTAGGCATGTGTCACATGAGAGAATCTTGGGTCAAATTCCCCCTCTTAAACCAAGAAAAGCCCTAAGAAAACTTAAGAAAAGTTTATATTTTTACCTTAAAAGTTGATGAAATCTTTTGAACCTTGACTTTTGAAACTTGGTTGGGGCAATTTTGCAAAGATTTAGGCTTGAAAAATTTCTAAAAGGGAGCTCCTATGGTTGCCAAGTAGGATAGAAGGAGAAAATGGAAAAATTTTGATGCTTTAAGTCTTAATTAAAGACTTATCCTTGATTTCCTTTAATGGTGAGTCACCCCTTGGTAATCAAGTGGGTGTTGGGTGGCTAGATATGATTGGGTCACATTTTATGATGTAGTGGCCCAATCAAAACCCATTAA
Organism: Artocarpus hirsutus; assembly: GCA_946598075.1. Taxonomy (NCBI): domain Eukaryota; kingdom Viridiplantae; phylum Streptophyta; class Magnoliopsida; order Rosales; family Moraceae; genus Artocarpus; species Artocarpus hirsutus. Next base: position 32,026 of record CAMOHE010049199.1, read on the forward strand.
GTGTCCACTTGGTGGGCCCCCAAAACTTTACATAGTGTAATTTTTTACCGCATAGTATTTTTCTTATACTGCTAGGTAGAATTGGTGAAAATTGTATGCTTAGATAGTATAAAATACCCTACTTAGTCTTTGGTTCATTTTTGAAATCCTAGCATAGTATTTCTTATATCTATGTTTTTACCTTAGCAATATACTTACACTACGTTGAACACATCCCTTTTTACACTGTTTTAGGGTTTTGGCATACTTTTCTATCTTATCTATGCCTTAATCATCCATTAATTTATATCACAAGACTATAATTAATTGTGATATAAAATTCATTTTATGGATATTATTTACAAATTTTTGAGCATTTAAGCTCACAAAAATCTATATTTAGCAATATTTAACATCGTATTAGGTCCATAGTAGAATTTTCTATCAACAGTGTTCATTATATATTATCGTAATTTTTACAAAAATACGATTTATGAGGGTAAATTTATTAATTAAGTCCAATTAAATATTGCATTTTTTTAATGAATCTCCCTTGTTCATTACATCCTACCCTCCATAAAAAATTTTGTCCTTGAAAATTAGAACAATTTAGGGTAGAGTCTTCTTATCTCATCTTCTCACTCCCAAGTTGCCTCCTCCACCTATTGATTTTGCCATAAGACTTTGATGAGTGGTATCTTTTTGTTCCTTAACTCCTTTTCTTCTCAAGCCAAAATTTGAACTAGTTTCTCCTCATAGGACAAATTCTCTTGCACCTCAATAGGCTCATGTTAAAGTATATTTGATGGATCAAGTACATATCTCGTTAGCATGGATACATGGAATACATTATGTACCGATGCCATTTCATGGGGTAGGACTAATTTGTAGGCCACATTGCCCACCCTTTCCAAAATCTCAAATGGTCCAATGTACCTTGGGCTGAGTTTTCCTTTCTTCCCGAACCTTACTACCCCCTTTATGGGAGTCACTTTTAAAAAGACTAAATTCCCTACTTGAAACTCTATAAGTCTCCCTCACCAATCAGCATAACTCCTTTGATGACATAAAGTAGTTTCCATTCGTTGATGAATTAGTTTAACATCCTCCTTTGTTCTTTGAATGAAGTCCATGGTCGATAACGCCTTTTCTCTGGTTTCATACCAATGCAAAGGTGATCTACATCTTCTTCCGTAAAGAGCTTCATATGGGGCCGTACCTATGGAAGTTTAATAGCTATTGTTATATGCGAATTCAATCGGTGGAAGCTTTTTATCCCATCGTCCTTTGAAGTCTAGCACACAGGCTCTTACCATATCCTCCAAAGTTTGAATGATCCTTTCAGACTGACCAACTATTTTAGGGTGAAAAGCGGTACTAAAAGTCAACTTTGTTCCCATTGCTTGCCGAATGCTCCTCCAGAACTTGGAGGTGAATCGACCATCACGATCATAAATGATGGATTTTGGGACTCCATGGTATCTAACTATTTGAGTGACACACAATTCAGCTAGCCGTTCTATTGAACTACTATGTTTAATGGGCAAAAAGTACAGATTTAATCAGTCTATCCATAATTACCCATATAGCGTCTTGACATCGATCGCATCGTTGCAAAAGAAGACATTGCTCTACAACTGAGCGCATCAACTACTCAGATAGCCTTTCTAGGATAATAAAAGATTTCACAGCTATAATCCTTGACTAGCTCGAGCCATCTTCGTTTTCTCATATTGAGTTCCTTTTGTGTGAAAATGTACTTTAGACTTTGATAGTCGATATAAATCTCACATTTTGCTCCATAAAAGTAGTGGCGCCAGATCTTCAATGCAAACACTTCTACTGCTAATTCCAAGTCATGCATTGAGTAATTCCTTTTATGATCCTTCAGTTGCCGAGATACATACGCTCACCTTTCCATTTTGCATGAGTACTACTCCTAAACCTATTTGTGATGCATCGCTATAGATTACAAAATTTCCTAGGTTTGGATCAGGTATGGTTAGTACCAATGTGCTTGTGAGTCGTCTCTTTAATTCCTAAATACTCTCTTCACACTTCTTAGTCCATTCATATTTCGCTGCCTTCCGAGTAAGGGTTGTGAGTCGTGCTACAAGTCTAGAGAATCCTTCCACAAAACGTCAATAATAGCCCGCTAGACTGAGGAAACTCTTGATCTTGGTAACACTTTTCAGTGTAGGCTACTTATTTACCGCTTCTACTTTAGAAGGATCAACAGAAACTCTATCTCGTGATACCACGTGTCCCAAGAAATGAACTTTTTACAGCCAAAATTCACATTTTGAGAACTTGGCATGCAATTGATGCTTTCTTAGGATCTACAGCGTTGTCCTTAAATGTTCCTCATGTTCTTCTAGAGTCCTTGAGTAAATCAAGATATCGTCAATGAAAACGATGATAACTTTGTCAAGGTACTCCTTGAAAATCTAATTCATAAGGTCCATAAAAGTTGTCGGGGCATTGGTCAACCCAAATAGCATGAAGTAGAACTCATAATGCCCATAACGTGTTTGAAATCCTGTCTTCAACACATCCTCTTCCTTAACTCAAAGCTGGTGATATCCGAGCGTAAATTGATCTTTGAAAATACTGACGCTTCTTTTAGCTAATCAAATAAGTCGTCGATTCTCGAAAATGGATACTTATTATTAATCGTGACTCTGTTCAGTTCTTGGTAATCAATACACATCCATAAAGTTCCATCTTTCTTTTTCACGAACAAGATAGGTGTTCCCCATGGAGAATGGCTTAGCTAAATAAAAACTTTGTTTAGCAATTCCTAAAACTACACTTGAAGTTCCTTTAGCTCTCCTAGAGCCATACGATAGGGTGCCTTCGAAATCGGAGTTGTGCTAGGTGTCAACTCAATCTTGAACAAAATTTCTCATTTCAGTGGTAACCTAGGCAGTTCATTCGTGAACACGTCGATGAACTCTTTCACTATATCGACATTCTTCTGGTCTTAACTGAGCTTCTTGGTCTTTATTTACCAGATTCACCAAATAGCCTGTTTATCCACTATCTAGCAAATTTCCTTGCTTTCAATGCTGATATTAGGGCCTTTGGAGTCTTGGGAGTCCTACCTGAATACAAAAACTTCTCACCTCTAGGAGGCCAAAACGTGACCTTGTAATGTCGGGAATTAATCTTGGCAACATATTTTCCCAAGAATTCCATTCCCAAGATAACATCGTAATCTTGAATATCGATTATTATTAAATTAATAAACAATTCCTTATCGTAAATGAGGATTGGTACATGGCATAACTAATTATCAGAACTTAATACCTCCCCTGAGGGAAATGCAGTCCTAAAGGTCTGTCCTATCATATCTCCTTCATATCCTATTCGTTTTGCAAATGTAAGTGGTGCAAACGAATGTGTTGCTCTAGAATCAATTAAAACATAAGCATTAGTTTTGGCAATTGAGAGCTGACCTGTTACCACTATTGAGGTTCCACCTTCATCCTCATTCTTAGCGTTAGTGTAAATCCATCCACTTGGTTCTGGAGGTTCAAATCAGCCCTGACTGATGCTAGGACCTTTTATCTATGCTTGGACTGCATGTAACTAAGTTCCTTAAGGTCTCTGCTAATTTTGACTATTCTAATTCTAGAGATAGGAGAAGCAGTTCCTAGCATAGTGTCCTTCTTTGCCGTAGATATAACACTTGTTGGTGCCAGCTTTGCATTCCTTGACATGTCTTTTTAGTGGTTTACCATTCCTTCCATCATTGTTCCTTTTCAGAGGTTGTCCTTTTTGGTTGCCTTGATTACTTGCATTCCACTTTCTTTTATTAGTATTATTACGGTTACATCTGGTCTGGCTACTCTAAGTCTGTCCTTGGCTTGTGTCTCCCTTGCCCTTTTGCCTATGAAATTTGATTTTGTTTTGCCAAGGCCTTTTTCTCCCTTTGGGCTTCAAAAATCCTTGCCCTTTCTTCCTTGTCACGATAGATCCTAAACTCAGCTCTAGAGGCCCGTTCAATATAACCTTCCACATCTTTGGGGGCTTGTCCTCCGCTGTCAACTATGAGGGCAATATCGATTTGGAACATCTACATTAGCCTTCTTATCTTTTCTCGATCAATAGGCACTAATTTGGGATAGAGACGTGCCAATTGATTAAACCTACTCACAGCATCGGCCACTGACAAATTTCCATGTTGAAAGTTGTTGAATTCCTCTTGTTGTGCAGCCATCGTTTCCACATTAAAATAGGCACTTCCAAATTCTTTGACGAACTTAGACCAGGTCATTGCCTCCATGTTTCTCCTGCATTCAATGGATTCCCACCATCTCTTGGCATCTTTGGTGAGAGAAATGAAGCGCATAAAAATTTTTCATGATCACTAAGTCCTGTAAATTTTAGAACTCTCTCCATACCAGTGAGCCAGTCATCGGCCTCCAGAGGATCTGTAGGACCATCAAATTTTGGGACCTTCATTTGTCAAAATCTCTCATAAAATTTAGTAACAGGAGCGGCTGGAGCTATCAGGATCATTGGTTTTGCTTGTGGTACCGGCGGTGCTAGGGGTGGAGAAACCAGCACGTGTTAGGGGTATGGGGTTTTGATGAGCTAGCTGCTCTCGTAATCCTTGCATTTCTTGCTCCTAAACTTGGAGCCATTGTTGTAATTCAGTGATCAGAGTCATCAGGTCGGGATTTGCTAGTCCCCTAGGTACTTCAACCATCGATTTTGACTTAAAGTCCTACCGTAAGTTACAATATTACAGTAACGCATATATTACTGACTTAATAAAAATTATCAAAATTCTTTCAAGTCACATAAATCCATATGAATGCAAGCAATGACATGAACTTATCATTTCATTAATTTCTTCTTTTCTTTACATCTTTTATTATCAAAATTTTACATGGGTGGCCAACATACATACTTAGTAAACTTTCTTACATAAACTTTTTATCATGTTCGGAAGCAGTCATCTCTTCTGGCCAAAATGAACATTACTGCCAAGAAGGACACTCTTTACTAGAAGTACACTCATGTACAAAATCAAATAAGTCAAAACTACATTAGCCACACAATTATATACACTAACAATATCAAAAAGCCATCAAATGTCCATTTTCTTCCTAATCCGAGTCAACCTTTGACATGTCACTATTTTTTGGGTCCATTTCAGGGTCTTCTTCCTCCTCCTCACTAGAGTCGATGGATTCATCATCACTAGAAATAATAGGCTCCGAGGGTTCAAGGATGTGATCCAGCTCTTCCTCAAGCTCTTCCTCCTCATCATCACTATCATCTGTCTCTGCATGGGGATCTTCTAATGGTGTTATCACGTTTTGCTCTGCATGTAATACTTCCATGATGAAATCATTTAAATTAGGAAAATCTCGAGCATATAGGATCTGATGTCATACTCCATCTGGATGGTCCCACCATATTAACTCATATACCTGTTGTAACGGTATCTCAGGTCAAATTAGGGGTATCATTGTCCGACAAAACCTCATAAGATAGTGATCTACCAATTCGCCCACATATCATCCCATATTGGCTCTAAGCATAAATAAAGCTGGTGACGCCAATCTGCCAACAAAAATGGGTTAACCTAAACCTACATATTGTTGGTGGGTGGCAGCGGTGCGAATTCTGCTAAAATCTATTCTTTGAAACCTTGTCAATCCCTTTGTTGTTCACTAGGGCCGATTCTAATCCACCATGTGAGGACGTCTCCTTGTAATCGTCCCAAGGCTATTAGGACCTGAAGGTGAGGTGGTGTATAGCAGGTTGCAAAGATTACTTCCATAGCATGAAGCCACTCTCTCAAAATCATGGGTTGTCTGCAACCGTACTAGCAGGGTGGTATCATATCTTAGAAGGCTGTACTAGCCCTTCAATCAGCATCCACGTTACGTTCGTTAAGTGCTGTCATTTATTACATTTATCTTAATTGGTATTATATTCCCATATAGGGTAATATCTTAAAATTCTTACACTTAAAATTAAACTATCTTACTTGAGCTATGGCAAAGGAGCATGTGGTACCAACTGTCACAACCCACCTTATTACAGGTCGTGCTTTAACACTTTTCTTACTTACGTATCTATGAAAGTCTTAGGAATTTTTTTTTAAATAATAATAATATAGCACACATACATATTTAAACCTCTTTTCAAAACTATGTATACATAAACAAACTTTCTTTTTTATAGTAACATATACTTAACATACCCAAAAGACGTTGTCTAACTAATCCATACTATATTTTTACAAACGACATATTCCAAAGTAATCAAATATACATAGCGAAAGGAAACATAACCGTGGTGGTATCCATACCCTACTCTGCACATCACTCATATTCCACAGCCTGCCCATCAACACAATCATTCTGACCTCTTAGTAGAAATTCCTACAGCATGAAATAACTAGGTGAGCTTATGCTCAGTAAATCCAAACATACCCCACATACACCATATGCTAATATGCATGATCCATTTATGCTTTCTTATAAATAGTCTTTATTGTTATTATATCTTATCTTTAACTAGAGCCTAAGTGCTCATACCATATGCGTGCATAGGTCTTCATAACATTGAAACCATTACAAAACATTAACATTAAACTCCTCTTTGCATTGAGAGTTGATACGACACTTTCCTTAGTTCTAGTGATCCATTTACCAGTAAAGTTATTTTGGTTATCATACCATGCATGTCAAAATACATACTATTAAGCGCAAAACATATACACTTTTATTTGTGCAACACGTATAGTTATATTCACATACATATACTGTACCTTTAAACCTACTATTTCATACTATAGATGGGTTTGGAACTTACTTGCTTATGTTGCTATAAGGTCCTTCTTTGGGTTCCTTCGTTATCCATCTAGTGACCTATTTGGGCAATTATATTGTTATTAGCCAAATTATCGCTATTTAGTTATACGTCAATACAATATACTTATCGATTACTAGTTCGAATTACGATTCTGATTACTCAAAGTTTGAACATCCTATCGATTCCTTCTATCTAATTGTTTCTAATAAAAAGGGGAAAAATTCTTATTAAGGTCACTTTTCTCTATCTTGGACACTTCGAGGTCCGTTCTGGTCATTTTATGAAAAATGACGTTTTTGCTCTCGATGGGCCGCTTTATGTTCCTAGGCCCAATTCAGCTAATTTAATACGAAATGTCGCTTATTAGTGTAGAGACAAATTTTTAAGACATTGGATCACTAATTTGCAATAAAAGCCCAATTTAACAAGACTATGCGATTTTGTCTCTGGTTTTAAAAATTTTGATGATTTTGACCCTAAGACCAAAAATAATCTTTTTAAACCATTGGTCTCCATTTTTCAAGAGAATTAAATTTTCTCAAAGTACCTTATCTAAATTCCTTTTGTGAAGAGACGTTTTTGCCCCTTAAAATTTTTTTCCAACTTTAAAAAATTTTATAAAATTCATAACTTGCAAACGAAGGCGATTTTTGATGAACTATCCATAATTCTAACAGTTTCATCAAGATCTACAACTTTTATGTTTTAAATTTTTTGAAATTCCCACTATATAGGGGAGTCCTTGGCCTTTTTTTTAATTCTGCCGAGAATAAGAATTTTTTTGCAATTTAGTCCCAAGGTTAATTTTTGTAAAAATCTGCTTCAAAGCAGCATTCCAACCACTGTTTATAAAGATTCAAGACCATCTCAAACAATTTTCATGCCTAATCGTAGCTCCTTTAAAACCAATTTCAAAGTTTGCAAAATTATCCTATTTTTACACCAAATGCCAATTTTCACCTTTAAACCCTAATTTCAACAACACAACCACATCATAAACTATATACTTAAGGAATCAAACCACAAACTTTCTTGAATGCTTATATGCCTTTTGAAAAAATCAAAACCAAAACAAAACTATTTAAACTTCAATGTTGAGAAATTGAACTTAACAAAGGAAAATAAGTGATCCTAAGCTTTCCAAGGGCTCCATTGCAATTTTCCTAGGCATGTTTCACATGAAAGATTCTTAGGTCAAATTCCCCCCCTTAAACCAAGAAAAACCCTAAGAAAACTTGAGAAAAGTTTGGATTTTTACTTTAAAAGTTGATCAAATCTTTTGAACCTTGACTTTTGAAATTTGGTTGGAGCAATTTTGCAAAGATTTGGACTTGAAAATTTTCTGAAGGAGAGCTCTTATGGCTGCTGAGTAGGGTAGAAGGAGAAAATGGAAAATTTTTGATGCTTTAAGTCTTAATTAAAGACTTATTCTTGATTTTTTTTTTAATGTTGAGTCACCACTTGGTAAACAAGTGGTGTTACGTGGCCAGATATGATTGGGCCACATTTTATGATGTGGTGGCCCAACTAAAACCCATTGGGTGTCTAGTTAGTGGGCCCTAAAACTTTACACAATGTAATTTTTTACCATACAAAATTTTTCTTATACTGCTAGGTAGAATTGGTGAAAACTATATGCTTGACAGTTGAAATACCTTACTTAGTCTTTAGTTCACTTTTGGAAACCGAACATAGTATTTCTTATATCTGTGTTTTTATCTTAGTAGTGTACTTACACTACGTTGAACCCCTTTTTAGACTGTTCTAGGGTTTTGGCATACTTTTCTATCTTATCTATGCCTTAATCATCTATTAATTTATATAACAAGACTATAATTAATTGTGATATAAAATTTGTTTTATGGATATTATTTATAAATTTTTGAGCATTTAAGCTCACAAATATTTGTATTTAGCAATATCCAACATCGCATCAGGTCTATAGTGGAATTTCCTATCAACAGTGTTCATTATATATTATCATAATTTTTACAAAAATACAATTTATGAGGGTAAATTCATTAATTAAATCCAATTAAATATTGGATTTTGTTAATGAATCTCCCTTGGTCATTACAAAAAGTTTCTTCATGCTGTAGTTAGTCCTATAGATGACTAGTAAGACCTAGTTGAAGAGCTCGTTGTTGCAAAGGATAGATGCGAAGATTTAGGTATGGATACTCCTGCAACATATTTCTGCTGTTCAAAGAAAACGTTTTCCAACCATTTTATATAGTGTTTTCAAAGTTTTAAGAAAATCAAAGTTTTAAGAAATGTTTTCAAAGCTTTAAGATAAATTTTACGAAATGTTTTATCTAATTATAAAGTTAAATTTTAAGCTATGATCTAGTTAATGTTTCTTATTAAGTTTTAAGAAGTGATGTGAAATGGTTTTAAAGTCAAATATTGAGCAATGTCTTAAGTCAAGTTGCAACAGAAGTTGTAACAGCTTTTAAGTATGTTTCAAAGTATGTTAAAAGGACAGAAAAAGAAAAAAAAATGTGTTCAATATTTTTCTTACTAAATAAGTAAGATTAATGTTTAAGAAATGATATTTAAGAAAGTTAAGTGATGACCCGAAAAGGCAGGGTGTCACATAGATTTGAAAAACGGTTAATTAATTATGTAATTAATTAATTTTAAGATAATATTTATTTAAATTTACTTGTTAAGATTTTGTGATGATTAATTATTTGAATAATTAATTTAAGTTTAATCATAATTGAATTTGAATAGAGAATAATCATTCATAATTATTTAAGTTAGATAATTATCTAGAATAATTGATATCTAATTTAAATAGAATTTTTTGAATAGTAATTATCTTGAAAGTTACAGATAATCATATAATCATACACTGTGATTGGCTCAGATTCAAATCTTCCTCTTATTGTGACAGGTGTGCATAGTGATAAGGACATCACTATAATTGGCATGTGGAGCAAAGGGTCTTGAGAGAGAAAAATCTTCTCCTAATTCTAATAGACTTTTACCTCCTCTTCTAAACTCTATAATTAGGTGTCTCTCCTCCTCATTTATTCTAAGTTAGAAAAAGGGAGCTTTTGGTGCTTCTTCTAGAGTGAGAAAATTAGAGGAGAGTTTGGTGAAGTTTCTATTGAGTTATGCCCGTGCACAACAACAAGAAGGAAGAGATATAGCATTGAGGATTTGAAGGTTAAGATTTTAGTCAGATGTGCTACTTTTGGTTCATTAACAGGTACGTTTAATAAGAATTCTATTTATTGTTTATAGCAACATGTAACGCCCCTAAGTGGAGGTTAACAGTTTTTGATAAATTAAATAAAGATCAAAAAATAAAAATAAAACTTCAAAACAAATTTGCCTGGGACTTAAATGAAAACTTTTAAATCAAAATAAAAATATAAACAACAAGTAAACTATAGTTTAATGTAGCACCTTAAATTTAACAATATAAAAATGTCATCATTATCATTCCAACCCTCAATATATCTTAATACAGTCATAGAAAGTAACATACGATGCTTACATTATCAAGGAAAGCATTATCAATAAAAGAAGAGATTCCAACTAAATATAGATACATAGCTTCCTCAACTATATCTCTTATTGCAATGTCACACTTTGTAAGTCCTGAAAAAATGAAAATATAAGGAAATGAGCGACAACATGCTTAGTAGGGAAAACCAATACTCACTTTTAGGTTTCTATCATTGCCACATTAATATTTGCATGGTTAGTTCTCAACATTATTCATCGATATTATTATATTTATTTCCAGTGGATGCCATATGATTGTTCTTACCAAGTTCCATACACACACACACATATATATACATATTAGTTCAAGATTTAATAATGCTCAACTGTATCCACCACGCAATGGAGTATCATATTACTCAACTTAATGAAACCCAAATAGGTGCGCTTGTGTAACGCCCCTTACGGGCCCCACAAGAGACGTTGCTTTTACCATTAAACTTAATAATTACTGATAATAAGTTCGAAATAATCAACAACACTCAGAGAAATATCCCAAGAATACATGCATGTTTTTTTTTTTTTTTTTGATAAAGTAAAACTCATAAACTAAAATTTAGAAACATAATTTTATATTCAACAAAAAATAACTCAAAAGAACATATCAAAAATAGAACTGAGCCTCAAACAAATAAAAATGCAGAACATAATATATTAAATTTTGTTTGAGTTTAAATTCCTTTTATGACATGACTCCATTTCCAATCCAACACTACTTGCACACACGCCCATACTTGTCCTCCATCTTAATCAACCTGCATCTTATCTTTATCTGCAACATGATGTAAACTAAGTAAGCATAAGCTTAATAAGTATATTTTCTTATCTCACAACATTAAAACATTTCATAAAAATCATCACATAATATCGTAATCATAATCATAGTGGCGCACAAAGCACATATTTATATAAAACATATCTTTTTGTTTAAAACCTCAATATTAAAACATTATTCATTTTATCTTTAAGGGCCCAAGCGTTGCACCATATACATAAACATCATAGGCGCGCCGTCATGAGAGGAGTGGGGTAGCTAGTCCCAAGCCAGACATGACAAGTCCAACCTTGGGCATATCATAAACATAAACATAAACATAGGGTGTATAACACTTAATTAAGTGATACATATATATAAAAGCTTTTAACATAACTCGTCATTAAAACATTATTTAAACCTTCTTGTTACAACAAGAGTTTTTATGAGAAAACAATATGTAAAAACAAACTAAAAATTATCATAAAACATGTTCTCAAAACTTTTCGTAAACTTTTATCATGTTGCAGGTGAGAATATACTTACTTGTCTTGCTTGCTTACTAAACCTTAACTTGGGTGACGTTGCCACGGTTCTCGGTGTGCTCGTGTTAAATTCTTATGTTTTCTTCAATAAAGACGAATACTTGCATACAAAATCTCTAAAAATAATTCCTTCTACTTTGGCTTCAAAGAAAAAAAGAGTAATGAATCCTTGGTTTTGAGGATTAAAGAGATGATGGAGGCTTTTTTGGAGATATTTCTAAGAGGGGTGAGGGAAATAATTTTCTTTGGCTGGATATTAAGAGAATGAAAACTTTGATGATTTAAAGGTATATTTATAAGTTTATGAGAGAGAAAAGGAGTTAAATAGGCACAAAAAACCCTAATCCTAGTCTAATTTAATTTCCCATTTTTTTCCTTCTCTTTCATTTTTTATTTTTTTCTTTTTTTTTCTTTTTCTCATGGCAATTGCCATTTTCTTCATTTCCTTAAACGTAAGATTTATATTAATATATATATATAATAACCAATTATATTATAATATAATATATTACATAATATATAGTAACTGATTATTCTTTTCCTCTGTTTCATATAATATATATTATTATATAATAATATAATATATAATAACTGATTATATATAATATAATTTAATATAATTTAATTATAATATAAGATAATATAATATAAAATAATTATAATACATAATTATTTATATACTGCAATAATGTTTACTCCTATGACCGCAGAAAAGAATATTAGTTTACACATGTAATTATCATAACATCATTAATAATATAAAATAAGAAAACATACAACAAAATTCATGTTATCATCAATAATATAGCTCTAGGGCATACATAACTCTAGAGTACTATAAAGATCATAAATTTAGAGCAAGTTGAAAACTCTTTTAGAAAAAAAAAAAAAAAAAGCCATACTTTAAACTTATCATCATTTTTTACATAAACATCCCAAACACATAGATCCCACATGGCTATCACCTGTGATATTACTAAACGAAAAAGTTAATTTACTTAACATAAATAATAATAGCACTTAAGATATCACATTCTAATGTTAGATTAACACAAATGTCTGTAGAAGAAAACGGCGGGCGTTACAACTCTCCCCAGCTTATAAGAGTTTCGTCCTAAAAACTCAAAACAACTACGAATAGAAGACTTCACATAGCCTCCTCTTCTTTGTCTTATGCCATAAGAATTTGACTAATGCAATTTCCTTAATTCTTAAAGTCTTGGTCCTAATCTCATATCTCTTTTCCATGTAGCTTCTTTAATTTTTTGATTTCCTAATAAATCTTTGATTATAGAATTGTCTTGTTCTCTATTATCTTTCTTTTCAACCAAAAACATAGTCTACTTATCCTTGTAAATTTTATTCCTCAAACTTTTTATTCTTTCTTTAAGGGCAAAAGATCATGGTATCTACTTCCTTAGCATATGAACATGAAAAACATTGTGTAAAAATTCAAGGTTTTACAACCTTTCATCCTTCTAAGGGTTTTGTCCTTGAAATATGTGTAGTAATGAATATGTAAAGAAATTTCTAATCCCTTTTCTTTACATTCTTTCTTTTCTCACAAAAATTTCTTCAAAAATCATGTCTAATAAAAGTCATCATACATCCAACTAACAATATCATATGCAATGTTTGAATTGTTTTCTTGCCTCTTCGTCTATCATCCTTCAAAGAAGTGTAAATCTAAGTGCATTAATTCTCTCTCATTCCTTTATAGCTCACATTTCATGTATGTAAGCCTTTCTTTAATCACATGCCAAAAGAGAATTGTACTCTAGGAACTCTTTACTCCAAGATATACAATGTTAGATATGTATGCCCTAAGGAGTAAAAATGTAATATATTTTAGAGACATTTTTATCAATAAAGAATTTATTTATTATTTATATACCAAATCTTATTCTCTTTACATTCATAATTGTTAAATGTATGCTAAGTAAATAATAGTATGAGATTGTCGTTTTAATCCTTTAAGAATTGAGCATATGATGGACAGATTATACGAAAAAATATGATTCTTAAGGTGATGGTCCAAATAATAAGATTCACAATAGAGGGAATAAAGTTGGGTGCTTTATTCATGTAAAGATTGTTATGTTGTCTATATCCCTGTCGGCAGATGGTCTATCTTGGCCATCGGAGGTGGACTCCGTAAATAGGAACATTGGCACATTATCATAGGTGATGACGTGTTGGATCGAGACATAAAGTGAATTGATTTGGATTAATAATTCTGCCTCTGTAAATCGATTCACTTTAGACAATCATTTGTATTATATAGTAATCCTGAGATGAATAGTGGGCCCGTTGTTTTGACTTATGTCTTTTGATGTACCAAAGGGTGACACCCACATTTTCATAGTGGTATACATGTTGGTACGTCAGAGGCATAACTCTTCACAGCGTAGACTTGCTATTCATAGATATGGAATTCATAGATCCTCTTTAGGAGTACTGATATCCTCTTATATACGTTATCCTGTAATTGAAAAACTGGAGCACTCAACCATTTGAATACATAAGTGTAACTGAATGGTAAGCTGTCTTTAGATGGTAAGTTTTTCGATGGTGAGATAATGGAACGTAAGATAAAAATAATCAGGAAGGTAAGACAGAACTTGTCCTTAAGCCGATTATGAATAATCCTATAGGGATACGAAATACTATGATATGTCATGAAGACTTAGCTATATGGGCTTCATAATTCTATATAGTTTGAGAGTGCAGCTCCGAGCTTTTATTGGAGTAGCGTTAGAGTTGATAATTATGAAATATATATCTAGGATATTGGGTTTCATAATTATCGGGAGCTTGAACTATATAGGTCCATCAGGTCCCCTTTGCTATCTCACAAAATCTCGTAACGATACGACGTGTTTTTCCAATAATTGGTGACTTATGTTAGATTTATTAGATTGTTTAAAATTTGAAAGAATCAAATAATTCATGTCTGTTTATCGGTTGAATTAATTTTGTGACAAAATTAATTCAAAATAAACTTGTTGAATTATTAGGATCGGATAATTTTTGTTTGTTTATTAGCTGATTTAATTTTGAATAAATTAAATCAAGATAAACTTGTAGAATTATTAGGAATAACTTTTCTATTGTTTTAATTAGATAACTTTTCTATTGGGTTATTTCAATTAAAATTGAGACTTTATCCTATAGAATCTCTGTTGGAAAATAAAAGATTTGTTGAGATTTTTTATCGACAGTTTAGCATGCTGACCTTCAAGTTTGGTCTATCGATGGGGCACATTCGGCCTACCCATTAGACAAATCGGCCTGCCTATGCATGAAAAAAAAGATCACACATTTTCACGTGAATTTCATTAGATATTGTTCTAAATTTGATTCTAATTTGAATTTTTGAGACCTTATCTAATAAGGACTGACTCTAGACCCAACCTCTATAAATAAGAAGTGAGTCTCATTACTTATTTAGATCAATTGAGAAATTAAGAGTGATACTCTACCGGTGAGAATCTGAAACTCCCTGAGAGCTATTGTTCACAAATCACAAACACTAGATTTGAGTTCTTTCAATTGGTTGGAAGGAGAGTCACATGGTGGAAGAGCTGTACGTATGAGCCCACACTCACTCCGTTCGTGGATAGAGAATAGCAAAGAAGGCCAGGTGGTTGAGGTCCTTTTGGAACATTACTTCTCTACACAAATTGAGAGATTAAGAGTGATACTCTGCTGATAAGAATCTGAAACTCCCTGAGAGCTATTATTTATAAATCACAAACACTAGCTTTGAGTTCTTTCAATTGGTTGGAAGGAGAGTCACCTGGTGGAAGAGCTATATGTGTGAGCCCACACTCACTCCGTTCGTGGATAGAGAATAGCAAAGAAGGCTAGTTGGTTGGGTCCTTTTGGAACGTTACTTCTCTACACAAATTGAGGAAGCTTTTTGGCATACACAAGGTTAGCAAGATCTGATTAATTTATGCACATACCATGTCAAACTTAGGTTTTGGAAAATACTCTGTTATAAAAATTTTAAAATTCTACTGCGTACTATTTTTTCAACAATTGGTATCAAAGCCATAGTTTTTACATAAATTTACGAGTTTGTGATCATGCTATATATATAAATTATGTGATCTTGATCTCTCCTATGCTTGGATTTAATTTTATAGAGCGTTGGCACTCTAGGTTTCTATATATTTTATATGTTGTCATGGATTATATGGTGAATGTTTATTAATTAATTATAGCTGATTAAATTATTATTTAATTATTAATTAATTAATTAATTTATACCGGTTACGGTTCCTTAGAGGTTAGAATGTGTATCTTGGTTTTTCATGTAATTAGATGGCAGACTATCATCTCCGTCTAGGAGTTATTATTTAATTTTAAATTTTATAATTAAATAATCATTCAGAGAAGACGGACCTAGATGGCGGTTCTAGAAAATAGATGATGGCACTCCTAGGTATTTCCTAAGTCTCTAATTTTATGTTTTTGAATTGTTGAAAATAAAATTATTGAAAATAAAATTGATGAATTGCATTAAAAAATGTATTTTCTGAAAAGGGTGATTTTTGCTTGGTCCGCTATGCCAAACACTCCAGTTTGGCAAGCCGATGGTCGTAGATCGGTAGGCTAGACGTGAGGTTCGACAGGCCATCAACAGCGCAGAAATCAGGTGGCTTTGGTGGCAGGCCAAACTTTTGGTTCGGCAAGCCGAGCTATGAAGATCGGCAGGCCGTGACCGGCAGGCCAATCACATAGATCGGCTTACCAGTAGAGAGCTGGAAATTTCTCTAGAAAATGTGCAGTTTTTCATGCAGTTTTAATTTACTTTTGTGACAATTCTAGGAAACATAAAAATTTGGATTTGACCAGAAATTTTTAGTATTTGATTCATACGAGATTGAAGACTTACGGATAAGTATTACATAAAGAAGGATACAGCTTGGAGATACGAGGATGAAGAATCGATAATATGTTTCGATTATTCTCTTGTAATCTTTGTTTTTCTATTCTTTAAGGTGAAACCATAATATTACGGTTATTTATTATTATTTTGCTTGTAGCTTTGCTTAATTGCTTTGCTTGTCTGCATTATAATATGATTTGCCATGTATATTGATAACATGCCATATAGAATAGGGAGTGCCACTCATATTAAAAATGTTCATGCATGTCTTTTAAAATAAAACCTTGATTTCAAAAGATTGAGTGGGAGAAGGTTTTCGAAGAGGGGACCTAAGGCCTCCATCGTTGGTCCATAGGAAGAACATGGTGGTCCCGACCCTTAGGAAGGGATTTTTATCATGTATCATACTAGATCTCTGAGATGATAAGGTATTTTAGCAAGATTTATGATTGCACACCCCTAGGTGGTGATTATAAATCGTGGATAAAATAATAAAACGATGGTTATACACTTATGTTAATTTTATTATTAACCTCCCTTAGGAACTCTGTTAATAAAATTAATAGCCAAACAAATGATTATTAATATATGCTAGATTATACGGGTCCTGGATGGCATATATTGATCAGGAGGGGATCCGTGTTCATAATTGAATTTGACATGACTCCCCGAGGAGCTTGTTGAATTCTGAGTTGGGAATTATCATTGAAAGGTTGTGATATTTTCAAGGTTTTGATACATAAACACGTTTGTATGTTTTTACATGATTGTGTTATCTTACTAAATTATTATGATATGTTTACTTATGTTTGGTCCATGATTCTTTATTCTAGATTAAAAATGTCTAAAAACACTTTATCTTCGATACTTGATAAAAACCAATTAACCGGTGGGAATTATAATGATTGAAAATAGAACCTGAATATCGTCCTCTCTTTTGAGAAACTAAAATTTATGCTGACAACCCCTTGTCCTCCCGAGCCTACGGGAGATTCCACCAATGATCAATTCCCAGAGTACGATCGCTGGAAAGATGCAAATGATCAAGCCTGCTGCTATGTTATGACCAACATGAATAATGTGCTGTAGGCTCAACATGAACATTATGAGACTGCGAAGCAGATCTTGGATAATCTTGAAGACATATTTGGAGGTCGGGCCATAACAAAGAGGCAAGGGGCGCTTCGAAAACTCTTAAACTGTAAGTAGAGGCTGGGGACATCTATAAAGGAGCACATGATGTTGGTCATGGGTTACCTCGCTGAGGCTCAAACCAATGGAGCCGACATCGATGTTGAAACTCAGATGACTATGGTCTTTGAGACTCTATCTAAGGAGTTTATTCTATTTAGAGCTACTTTTAATTGAGCAATAGACTGGATATGACCTTAACAGAATCAATGAAATAGTTATAGGAGTTTGAACTACTGATCAGGGAGTCTCCTACGGGTGGAGAGGCCAATTTGGCAACTGCTTTTGGTTCCAATCCCAATTCTGGGAATGGAAAGAAACAACGGGCCAAAAATAGGAAGTCTTTTGTTCCTACTAATAAGAAGAGCAAGAAGAAGAAGAACCGAAAGAAGCTTAAGTGCTTCTTCTGCAAGAAGGTTGGACACATAAAGAAGCATTGCAGGACTTCCTTTCCAAAAGAGGCAGGTGTGATCTTCTGTATTTAAAAACTTGTTTGGTTGAGGAATCTAGTGACATTTGGGTCATAGATTCTGTTGCAACTAATCAAGTTTGTGTTTCTCTAGAGGGGTTCAAAGAAACGATAAGTCTGCTTCATGAAGACTTCACACTTCATATGAGCGATGAATCCTTGGTCTTAACAGAAGCAGTGGGAGACATCCATCTTTATTTTGATAATTATAGGAATTTAATTTTGCGAGATTGTTTTTATGTTCCTAAATTCAAAAGGAATTTAATTTCTATAGCATGTTTATTTAAAGACTCCTATTTGGTTTATTTTAATAATAAAGTAAAGATTCGTAAAAACAAATCCTTTATCTGTTCTAGATGGATGCAAAATAATCTATATTTTATCAAACCTAAGATGCACTTGCTACTTAATGCTGAGATAAATGATAGTAACTCTAAAAGACTTAAAACTTCTCACTCTAATAAGACTTATCATTGGCATTTGTGCCTTGGTTATATTAACCAGAATAGGCAAAGGCTGGTAAAGGATAGACCTTTAAGTCACTTAAAGGTGGAATCTATACCTCAATGTGAATCTTGTTTGGAGGGTAAAATGACCAAAAGACCATTTGAGTCTAAAGGCAATAGGGCCAAAAGGGTTCCAAAACTTGTGCATAGTGATGTTTGTAGACCGATGAACATCCAGGCACGAGGAGGGTATGAGTACTTCGTCACTTTTATTGATGATTACTCAAGGTATCGGTATGTGTACCTGATGCAACACAAAAGCAAAACTTTTGACAAGTTCAGGGAGTTTCGGGCTGAAGTGGAAAAACAATTGGGTAAACCCATAAAAGCACGTCGATCCGATCGAGGTGGAGAATACCTTTCTAATAAGTTTTTGAGACACTTATTAGAGAATTGAATTTTAGCCCATTTGACTACGTCGGGTACTCCGGAGCAAAATGGCATAACAGATAGAAGGAATAGGACTTTATTTGACATGGTAAGGTCCATGATGAGTTATTCATCATTGCCTTTATCCTTTTGGGGATATGCACTACAAACCGCATGTTATCTTTTAAACAATGTGCCTTCAAAATCGATCCCTAAAACTCCTCACGAGTTGTCGACAGGCAAGAAGACATCCTTAAACCATATTCGCATATGGAGATGTCTGGCTCACGTCTTGTTTAAGGATGCGAATAAGTTGGTAGCACATTTGGAAGTTTGCGTGTTTGTAGGATATCCAAAAAGGACTAAAGGGGGTCATTTCTATA
The DNA here is from genome assembly GCA_946598075.1 of Artocarpus hirsutus. NCBI lineage: Eukaryota > Viridiplantae > Streptophyta > Magnoliopsida > Rosales > Moraceae > Artocarpus > Artocarpus hirsutus. The sequence goes on from CAMOHE010049199.1 coordinate 51,475, forward strand.
ACCCAAAGGAAAATAAAGTCATGGTTTCAACAAATGCAACTTTCCTTGAGGAGAGTTACATGGATGACTTTAAGCCTTGAAGAAAAGTGGTGCTTGAAGAGTTAAGGAGTGATCCAATCACTCTGTAGGTTCTGAATGAAACCATTCCAATCAGTGTACAAAGACCAAATGAATCCAAACAACAACCTAAGTGGCTTCGACGTAGTGGGAGGATCGGGTGCCAACCCGAGAGATACATGTTCAATGGTGAGGCCTTTTTGGCTGAACCGGATGAACATGTAGGGATCTTTTTACTTATACAGAGGCTATGGAGGATGTTGATTCAAAACTCTGGACAAAGACCATGAACACATAGATGAAGTCTATGGAGACTAATCAGGTCTGGAAGCTTGTGGATCTTCCTGAAGGGGTAAAACCTATAGGGTGTAAACGGATCTACAAGAAAAAAAGAGAAGTAGATGGAAAAGTTGAAACTTTTAAGGCTAGACTAGTAGCTAAAGGTTACACGCAAAAGGAAGGAATCGATTATGAGGAAACCTTTTCGCCTGTAGCCATGCTTAAGTCTATCTGGATTCTCTTCTCCATAGCTGCTGCTCTCGATTACGAGATTTGGTAGATGGACATCAAGATGGCTTTTCTAAATGGCTATTTTGATGAGTCCATTTATATGGAATAACTAGACGGGTTCAAGGTCAAGGGTCAAGAGGGTAAGGTTTATAAGCTACTAAAGTCAATTTATGGACTTCAGCAGGCTTCCCATTCTTAGAACATAAGATTTGATCAAGTAATCAAGACTTATGGGTTCTCACAAATTGTGAATGAGCCATATGTTTACAAATACATTAAGGATCAGAAGGTGGTTTTTCTACTGCTCTATGTAGATGACAATCTGCTAATTGGCAATGACATTGGAGCATTGTTATCAGTCAAATTATGGGTGACCAAGCAGTTTGACATGAAGGACTTGGGTAAGGCTAATTTTGTTCTTGGTATCCAGATCTTTCGAGATAAGAAGAACAAAAAAATAGTTTTGTCACAAGCGAGCTACATAGATAAAATTCTCAGGAGGATTGGAATGTAGGATTCCAAGAAAGGTGGGCAACCATGACTCTCCAAAGTCTGAAGAAGAAAGAGAATACATCAAGAAGGTGTCTTATGCTTCAGCAGTGGGTAGTCTCATGTATGCCATGCTTTGCACATGACTAGATATTTGTTATGCGGTCGAGATTGTAAGTCAATTTCAGGCGGATCTAGGACCGAAACATTAGGTTACGGTTAAGCATATTTTCAAGCACCTAAGAAGGACTCGAGGGTATACGCTTATGTATTCAGGTGAGGACTTAACTCCTCCAGGATATACTAACTTGGATTTTCAATCTTGTCTAGATTTTAGGAGATTGACTTCTGGTTTTGTGTTTACTCTAGGTGACGGTGCCATCAGTTGGAGAAGTATAAAGCAAAATTGCACTTCAAATTCAACAATGGAGGCTGAGTATGTGGCAGCTAGTGATGCTCGAAAGAAGCAGTGTGGCTCTGTAAGTTTCTTAAGGATCTTGAGGTAGTTCTTGGTATAGAAAAGGCGGTATCACTATACTTTGATAACAATGCGGCGGTAGCTAATGCTAAGGAACCAAGATTTCACAAGAAGAGTAAGCATATTGATCGAAAGTATCATGTGATAAAGGACTTCGTTGAGGGCAGGCATGTCACGGTGTGTAATATCACATCAGAGGACAATGTAGCTGATCCATTTACGAAGACACTTACTGGGAGAATCTTTGAGAGGCACATGGAAGCTATGGGGATGTGAGATTTGTCATATTTACTCACTTAGTACAAGTGGGAGATTATTAGACATGTATGCCCTAAGGAGTAAAAATGTAATATGTTTTGGAGACATTTTTGTTAATAAAGAATTTATTTATTATTTATATACCAAATCTTATCCTCTTTACATTCATATTTGTTGAACGTATGTTAAGCAAATAATAGTCTGAGATTGTCGGTCTAAACCTTTAAGAATTGGGCATATGATGGACAGATTATGCGAAAGACATGATTTTTAAGGTGACGATCTAAATTATAAGATTAGCAATCGAAGGAATAAAGTTGGGCGCTTCATTCATGTAAAGATTGTTATGTTGTCTATATCTCTATTGGGAATGGTCTGTTTTGGCCATCGAAGGTGGACTCCATGAATAAAAACATTGGCACATTGTCATAGGTGACGATGTGTTAGATCAGGACATAAAGTGAATTGATTTGGATTAATAATTCTACCTTGGTAAATCGATTCACTTTAGACAATCATTTATATTGTATCTTAATCCTGAGATGAATAATGAGCTCGTTGTCTTGACTTGTGTCTTTTGATGTATCAAAGGGTGACACCCACATTTTAACAGTGGTATGCATGCCGGTATGTTGGAAGGATGACTCTTGATAGCGTAGACCTATTATTCATAGAAATGAAATCCATAGCTCCTAGTAGTGATATCCTCTTATATGTGTTATCTTGTAATTGAAAAACTAAAGCGCTTAACCATTTGGATACATAAGTGTAACCAAATGGTATACTATCTTTGGATGGTAAGTTTTTGGATGGTGAGATAATGGAATGTAAGATAAAAATAATCGGGAAGGTAAGACAAAACTTGTCCTTAAGTCGATTATGGATAATGCTATAGGGATACGATACACTATGATATGTCATGGAGACTTAGCTATATGGGCTTCGCAATTCTATATAGTTTGAGAGTGTAGCTCCGAGCTTTTAGTGGAGTAGCGTTGGAGTTGATACTTATGAAATATATATCTAGGATATTGGGTTTCATAATTATCGGGAGCTTGAACTATATAGGTCCATCAGGTCCCCTTTGCTAGCTCACAAAATCTTGTAACGATACGGCGTGCTTTTCCAATAATTTGTGACTTATGTTAGATTTATTAGATTGGTTGAAATTTGGAAGAATCAAATAATTCATATATGTTCATCTGTTGAATTAATTTTGTGACAAAATTAATTCAAGATAAACTTGTTGAATTATTGGGATCGGATAATTCTTGTCTGTTTATTAGTTGATTTAATTTTAAATAAATTAAATCAAGATAAACTTGTAGAATTATTAGGAATAACTTTTCTTTTGTTTTAATTAGATAACTTTCTATTGGGTTATTTGAATTAAAACTGAGACTTTATTCTATAGAATCTCGGGTGGAAAATAAAAGATTTACTGAGATTTTTTATCGACAGTTCAACATGCCGATCTTTAAGTTCGGCCTACCAATGGGTCAAGTTCAGCTTGCATATTTGACAAATCAGCCTGCCTATACGCGAAAAAAAAGACCACGCATTTTCATGCAGATTTCATCAGATATTGATCTGAATTTGATTCTGATTCGAATTTTTGAGACCTTATCTGATAAGGACTAACTCTAGACCCAACCTCTATAAATAAGGAGTGAGTCTCATTACTTATTTAGATCAATTGAGAGATTAAGAGTGATACTCTACTGATGAGAATTTGAAACTCCCTAAGAGCTGTTGTTCACAAATCATGAACACTAGCTTTGGGTTCTTTCAATTGGTTAGAAGGAGAGTCACCTGGTGGAAGAGCTGTACGTGTGAGCCCACACTCACTCACTTTGTGGATAAAGAATAGCAATGAAGGCCAATTGGTTGAGGTCTTTCTAGAACTTTACTTCTCTACACAGATTGAGGAAGCTTTTTTGTGTACATAAGATTAGTAAGATCTGATTAATTTATGCACATAGCATGTCAAATTTATGTTTTGGAAAATACTCTGATATAAAAATTTTAAAATTCTTCTACATACTATTTTTCCAACATACAAATGATTCTAAAATATTCAGATTTAACTCCAAGATACATAAAAATATCATGGCTCTAATAAATCTACTAGTACATCTCCTCATTCATGAAATAACTTATCCCATTTATAACAGTGAAAATACACCATACTTGAAGCTTGAGTTTCTTTTCCACAATTTCTACAATAGAGTATATCGCTTTTGAAACATCATGTATCACCATAAAAATTTTAGGCTTACTCTATCTCTCTATTCCATAATTTCCTCAACTAATATCCTCTAAAAGAAAATAGTATTCTCATATTTAATCTCTAGTCTTCTACTTTAATAATTATAGAATACTTCATTGAAGTCTCCACTAATTCAAAGGTCATCCATAAAAGAAACTATTGTGTGTGATCTCTATCATATCATGTGATGGACCATTCAACTTACTAAAATATTATCATAAATAATTTTCTCCCAAAGTAATCCTCAATAAACCTCAAACATTCATATAGTCTATCCTTTTGATAACTTGCATATTTGCAAAATATCCTTCACTTAAAAAAATTACTATAGAGATCTCACTTGTGACCTTTCAAAATCCTTTCTTTTTTTTTTTAACCTTGTATAATTCTCAAACTTATTCATTAAAAATCCATAACTATCATTACACTTCTCTTAAGCTACATATCTTTCACCTACTCTTCTATAAACTTTTTTCTCCAAAAAAAATAATATAATCACATAATTAACCTTTTGTCACAAAACTTCTTGGTTATTAGCTATTTCATTACACATAAATAAGGAGTTAGAGATTGTCTCTTGCTACAATCAATAAAAGTTTAGGTCTCCTAGACTCCCAAGTAGTCTGGTTATAACCATAACAAATCTATCCTAAGATAATATACTAAAAGAGAAGAATCTTATACTTACTTAGAGGACTTCAAACTGACATGTGTATTGGAAACGGAAACCGCTCTGATACCGTAATCTGTAACACCCCCTTACGGGTATCACAAAAGACGTTGCTTTTATTGTTAAACTTAAAAATTATAATTACCTATAAGAAGTTTGAAATAATCAACAACACTTAGAGAAATGTCCCAGGAACACATGCATGTATTTTTTTCTGATAAAGTAAAACTAAGAAACTAAAATTTACAAACACAATCTTATGTTCAACAAAACATAACTCAAAAGAGCATATCAAAAATAGAACTAAGCCTCAAACAACTAAAAATATAGAACATAATAGATTAAATTTTGTTTGAGTTTAAATTTCTTTCATGACATGACTCTGTTTCCAATCCAATAGTCATTGCACACATGCTCATCCTTTGTCCTCCATGCTCATCAACCTGCATCTTATCTTTATCTGCAATATGATATAAACTAAGTAAGCATAAGCTTAGTAAGTACACTTTCTTATCTTACAACATTAAAACATTTCATAAAAATCATTATATAATATCGTAATCATAATCATAATAGCACACAAAGCACATTATATAGAACATATCTTTTAATTTAAAACTTCCATGTTAAAACATTATTCATTTTATCTTTAGGGGCCCAAGCGTTGCACCATATACATAAACATCATAGGCCCGCCACCATGAGAGGAATGGGGTAGCTAGTCCCAAGCCAAACATGACAAGTCCAACTTTCGGGACATCATAAACATAAACATAGGCTGTGCAACACTTAATTAGGTGATACATATATATATATATATATAAGCTTTAACATACCTCGGCATTAAAAGATCCTTTAAACCTTCTTGTTGCAATAAGAGTTTTTATGAGAAAACAATATGTAAAAACAAACTTAAAATTATCATAAAACATGCTCTCAAAACTTTTTCGTAAACTTTTATCATGTTGCAGGTGAGAATGTATGTACTTATCTTGCTTACTTATTAAACCTTAACTTGGGTGACATTGCCACGATTTTGGGTGTGCTCGCCTTAAATTCTTATGTTTTCTTCAATAAAGACGAACACTTACATAAGAAAATCTTTAAAAATAATTCCTTCTACTTTGGCTTGAAAGAAAATAAGAGTAATGAATTCTTGGTTTTGAGGATTAGAGAGATGATGGAGGCTTTCTTGGAGAGATTTCTAAGAGGGGTGAGGAAGAGAATTTTCTTTGGCTAGAAATTAAGAGAATGAAAACTTTGATAGCTTAAAGGTATATTTATAGGTTTATGGGAAAGAAAAGGAGTTAAATGGGCATTAAAAACCCTAATCCTAGTCTAATTTAGTTTTCCATTTTTTTTTTCTTCTCTTTCTTTTTTTTTTTCCTTTCTTTTCTTTTCTTTTTTCTCTTTTTCTCATGGCAACTGCCGTTTTCTTCGTTTCCTTATACGTAAGCTTTATATTAATATATATATATATATTATAATATACTATAATATATATAATAACAAATTATATTATAATATAATATGTTACATAATATATAATAACTGATTATTCTTTTCCTCTGTTTCATATAATATATAACAACCGATTATTTATAATATAATATAATATAATATAATATAATTATAATATAAGATAATATAATATAATATATATTGTAATATAATATAATATAATTATAATACATAATTATTTATATACCGCAATAATGTTGACCCCTATGATTTCATAAAAGAATATTAATTTACACATGTAATTATCATGACATCATTAATATTATATATAAGAAAATATGCAACAAAATTCATGTTATTATCAAGAATATAGCTCTAGGGTATATATAACTCTAGAGTACTATTAAGATTATAAATTTAAAGCAAGTTGAAAACTCTTTAAAAAAAAAAAAGCAATATTTTAAACTTGTCATCATTTTTGACATGAACATCTCAAGCATGTCGATCCCACATGACTGTCACCTATGACATTACTAAAACAAAAATTAATTTACTTAACATAAATAATAATAGCACTTAAGATATCACATTCTAACGTTCGATTAACACAAATGTCTATAAAAAAAAAAACAGCAGGCATTACAGGTTGACCACTCTACAATCATTCCAAGAGTGTCCGAAGCGAGGACATCAAGACCCGAATCCTCACTAAGTCAATTCTTGTACAGTGTATTCTAGGACTTTTGACCCAACGAAGTGTCATCATTTCTCCTCTATTTTACCTTTTAGGGTATTTGTACCCAAAGATGTGACCGCCGTCCTCTTCACGTCTTACCATTCCTCTATAATCATTCATTATATGTAGAGTTAGTATTTCCTAGCCATGCTTTCCAATTATATCAATACATATCAAATCAATTTATTCTCGATCTATAATACAAGACGAGTTCCACATCAATGTGTCATGAGTAATATTCATATACGTTCAAAATATCATACATATATATATATATATATATATATATCTTATAATGTAAACAATTAATTTTAATCAATCAAAACGTCATAAAAGATGAGTAGTAGATTTCCTACCTCATAGCAAATGTACTGCTGATAACTTCCAACTCACAAAACTAAGTTCACCATGTAAGCTCTAAATACGTTGTTGTCCTAAGACGTATAAAACAACCATATTTTAACTTAAATCCTACTCCATAATCATGTCAATTTACTATATATTCTTATTAGTATGCCATAATCATTAATATGAAATCCTTGGAATATTTCATAACACAAAACGATAAAAAACAGATGAGTTTAGACTGCTCAATCAGCCTATCGATTAAACTACATATTTTAGACCTCTCTTCTAGCTTGCCAATGTATAAGGTTCGGTCTGTCGAGTACAACCTATTGGCCTTCAAGGTTCGGCCTACCAAACCTAGTAATGTTCGGCCTACAAAACCTATCGATGGGTCTGGCTGGCCGATTGACAAGTTCAGTCTATCGACAAAAGAATTTCTAGAAATCTAGTTTTTCATTTTTGAAGGTTTCAAACTTTACAATTCAGTCTGACCTTTTTTATCAATTTTTAGGACATAGAAAATGCATAAAAAGTATGAAACATTACATTTAAACACATATAGATCATCTTTCTTAAAATTTTCATACCTAACATGCAAATCTAAACCAAAAATCAAAACTTTTCAAAACTAGTTCAAATCTCATTTTAAACAAATATCTATGTAAATCAAACTTCAAAAATATTTTATAATTACCCATAAATATCAAACACACATTTTTCACAAATCTATGCTAAAACACAAATTTAAATCAAAGTTTTAGCTTAGAAAACCTTACCTCAAGCTTGAAAAAAATTAGTGATTTTGTTTGCAAAAATCCTTAATCTTTGTTTTGTGATTTTGGAAGATCTAAGAA
>CAMOHE010049200.1:0-47593 GCA_946598075.1 Artocarpus hirsutus
AAGAAGTTGGAAACTTGACACCTCTAAATGAGTTTTCTTTCTTATTTTGCTATCTTTTTAGTTTTGTGCTTTTAGAATATTTGAATGTTGGTTTTGTAAATTTTTGTTTTTATTTATGAATTAATTTTTGTGTTCTAGGATTTACTTGGATCTTGCTGATGGATTTTGGTTTATTTTTGCTTTTTTAGATCGCTTATTGAGTGCTGAAAATTGCTTATTCTCTTGTGTGTTTAATGCTCGTAGTGATTTGGCCATCATTAGAAGCTGTTGTTGGACTTGAATGAAATTTGAAGATGGAATTTAAGTCTTGCTTAATAATTGTGTAGCATGTGCAATTTAGAATAGGGATATATCTCCAGTACATATGTAGTCGTTTTGAATGCTTGATCTTAATGAATTTGTATTAATTAATTCCTCATAAGAATATAGAAGTTCTAATTCATATAAATATTCCTACTAGTTTATAAGAAGAAACAAGTAGGTAAATTTTGTACAATCAGCTAACAATTTCCTTAATTAAAATTAATCAACTAAAAGGAAAATTTAATTCAAATGAAATTAAATTGGTAAAATTGAAGCGCTAGAACTTATTTTTATTATTTTAATTTTATTTATTTTATTTTGTTTTAATTTTATTATTCTTTTTTTTTTCTTTTTAGTCGATTACTCAAATGATGTTAAAGTTAATACAATTTCGATAATTGACAAAAAAATAAACACAATCTATGTGGAAACTATATTCTATTTGTCATTATATCATTTATTTATACTATGTCTTGCATTTGCAATTTTCTATAACGTTGGTCAAATACAAGATTAAGAGGTCTTATCCTAATTTATCACTGAATTCAATCCAATCTTTTGCACTTAACATCCCTTTAGGAATAACAAGGTTAATATATTAAGGGCTCGCTTGGGATAGCTTGCGTGTTTGCTTTTAAGTAATAGAAGAAAAAGAGAAGCATAAGCTAGAGTTTTTTGTTTGGATAGTACATGAAAAAGTGCTTTTTGATTTCAAAAAAACTGTTCAATCTTTTTGGCAAAATAAGTTAAAAGCTCTTATTGTTATAAAAAAGTAATGTAATGTAAATATATCGATGGAATTTACAATTTGTTATTCACAAATATAAAATTAAACAGGTAAATAAAAAAGTTTTTGTATAAGCGCTTTTTTCATAAACACTAAAGAGATGACTTGTTCAAAAAATACTTAAGAAAGCCAAAAACCTAAATAAGTTGTCTATTCAAACAGGCTCAAAAACAGCTTATATTTTAAGTTATTCGAAACAGGGCCTAAAGAATAACACAACTATAATAATTAAAAGGTTAAAGCAATGATATGTATTTACACTCCATCTTAATTTTGGAAAGTGTGACGATATGTGCCACAGGCCATTGCTTATGTGTATGGCTAGCTAGTGTAGTAGAGTTTAGCTGAGGTATGTAATTCAATAGAGTACCCTTTAACAGATATCTCATAACTTCTTCTCTTCGATCTCATGATCATATCCTTGTGTATATCACCATATCGGACTAATAGTCTAATAGCGTCATTAATATATAATATACATTCCGATCCATGACATAGTGAATATTACTATTGCTTATAACTCTTGCGATCCATGATATATACACTCTCTCATATTACGATTGCTCATACCCTTAAGATTTACCTTGATCATTCATTCATGTTGAAAATCCAATAAGATAAACGTACCAAACGATAGGCTAATTATACATATGTTGCCGGGTTACATAGCAAATTACACCATCAAGAGCCAAATACATTCAACAGCACACGCACTCATTTCATGCTCGTTAACGGAAAGGATGGAAGACAAAAATGATATCTAGGCTGAGGGTATTGCTATCACACAACTCTACTAAGTAGTGATTTAATCAATAATCTCAGTTTTGATTACGGCTCAAGAACATTTCTGCAGTCAGACCACATGTAAGAGCCTCATTAGGTATCTTCCCTACTCGGTGAACGCCTTCAGCGAAAATCACTCCCATTCCCATGTGCAAATGAGGCTCAATGTGGCAATGGAATGCCCAAACCCCGGGATTGTCCGCAACAAACCTGAGAGCTGTCCATCCGTATGGGAAAATCACTGCCGTATTTCTAAGCGGCGGGTTCTTGAGGTTAAATTTTTTCTCGTCTCCCACTGAAAATTTCCCCTCCCCGTAACCCAAAACCCAAAAATCGTGCCCGTGTAGGTGCCATGGGTGAATTTCACTAACATTCGTGGATAGGGTATTAGCATTTTGTAGTATCACATCCACCGTCGTGCCCAACCCGAGCATGTAGACCCCATTGCCATGTGTCGCATTTGCATTAACCGGGGGTTTCATGATGTCATAGTTGGCGGAGAAGCTTTCGGGTGGGCTAGTGTTGTCAAATGCATTCATGAGCCCAAACTTAATGGACCCCAAGTAAGGGGTTGATGGCAATACCAAAGAGACATTGTTGATGGCCCACTTGGTGTAGCCGTTGATCCTGTTTTGAGTGTTGAGAAGGATGATCCGACGGTCGTAGTTTCTTGGAGGTTTAGGGGACCCCATCCGGGCAAATATTCTCTTGGTAAATGACTTGCTGTGGTTGTAATCGTTCCATTTGGGAGTGACCGGAGGAGGTGAAACGGGGAGCTTTGATGCTGAATTTGGGAGGTAATTTAGGAGAGTAAGACCTTGCGGGGTCCCCGGTTCTCTTCCTCTTACACCAACTGAAAGCCAATAGTTGTTTGAAGGGTCTTGATCAGTGGTTATCAGGACTGAGTAACTCTCTCCTGAATAAATGTCCAAATCACCCACTGTGAATGGTTGTACATAGTTCCCATCGGCTTCCACAACCACTATTTTGTGATTCTGCAAAAAAGAAGATTGATTGATCACAACGGTTAATTACTGTAGTCAATAACTTCTATTGTTTGATTGTATATTCTCACATAATTTCTATGTTACTGGGCTTTTACTGTTTCATGTTATGTGATCAAAATTACTTTACGATTGTTTAAAACAAAGTCGCATCGATACGATATTTTTTCATACTTGACCGTAGAATTCTTATAATAATATGGTGCTATATTATTAGTTCAAATCAAAATCTTAGCAACATGATTATGGGGCAGAAGTGGTCAAGATTAACAACAAATGGAGAAAAGTAAAAACTACTAAAAATCCATTAAAATAATAAACAACATGAAGTCACATGTTTCTAAATACTGTGAATAAGGAAGCTGCATGACATATATCACACGGGCTGCGGGCGAAGCAAGTGCTGTAGTACTGGGAAATGGATCAATCAATACTTGTGTCGCGAATGCAAGTAATAGAAATCTATTAATAATACATTCGGGTGACTCTCAGACTAAAGGACAAGCACGCTCCCCGTTATATTACCACCAACAAAAAAAAAAAAAAGGCCTCCTCTCCGTTATTAACAGAAGTATCTTTTATCGTGCATGTTCTTTAAGAAAAAAATGCAAGATTATTAAGTATGACTTGCAATGTTTCTGTATAAAAATATTTTCTTTTTCTTATAATTCATTATGATTAGATTTTCTTGGGAATTTTCATTAAATTATTAATTTTAATTTTTCTTTAAATTAAAATATTAATACATAAACTTAAATGATAGCGTAAACTCGTTGAAAGCTTCAAAACTTAATATGTGTAATATAATAATTACACAAAAATCAACAAATCTATAAATTAAATAAAATATTATAAAATATGGAGATTCACAAGTTGAGATATTCATGAAAATAAAAAGGAGGTGTTGGCTCTTATTAGTCGCTATGTAGGTTTTTGATAGAAGTAGCGCTTCAATCCTTGTCAACCGAGGCTTAAATAAACCAATGCTAATTACAAAAACAAAAACATGCATTTTGGTCGAAACACTCACACAATAAATATAGTATAATTTTTTTAAAGAAAAACTTTGGACACATTTGAAAAAATTAGTGAGCTTATCAGGAACAAAATAGTTACAAGGACCATTTTGAAGAAAATAATATTTTAAAAGATTGCGTCCAAATATTTAATCATGAATATATCAATTTAAAGAGAAAAAAAAATTCAAAGCTAAATTTGGAAAAACAAATATTTCCATAAAAGACTAATTTAAAAGTACAAGATTTTTATTTAACAGAAGTAAACAAATAAAAAAATAAGCAAGCATATGTGTTGATCTAAAGTTGAAGTAAGAGATGGATTCACTCTTCTATATGATCTTACAGAGATATTGTTAGATTGGTTCATTTTCAAGGACCCATGATAATATTTTGTTCATATATTAAGAACGTGTAAAGTCGGTCCTGCAGAAGCAGCATTACAATTTCTAGAAGAGAATATTTCATCACTATGCAAGTATATTTCAATGTCATCCCAAGAGATGCTTGGCTGCCATTAATCACTACTGGTAGGAGTTGCTGTTTTTGTTATTATTATTATTATTCCTATTATTATTGCACCCCACTTCCTATTCCCGTGAACTGGGGAAAAGACATGGTAATCTTTGTTGCGCGTATATTATTGTTTTGACTTTCTGCCTTTATTGAAAAAAAAAATAATTTATCAGGCGATGACCACAATCTTTCTCTCCTCTCTCTTTTCAAAAGGAATAGAATGAAATATAAATTAAACGGATACTTTTTGTGTTTTACCCAAATTTTAAAGGCATCATCTAATCAAAACTAATTATATGAACACCCTTAATGTTTAAAATAATTATAGAGAGACCTCATCTGTTAGTTGACCGTAAGGTTTAACTCTTAGTTGACTATTAATTTTGCTTAAAATGGCAAAATTACCCTTTATCCATTAGAAAACATTTTAAGCTATTTATGAAGCTAGAAATGATATTTTTAACCTTCTTTGACATTAAAAAATGAGTATAAATAATTTAAATACACTTATAACTATAAATTTCATTCTAATAAAAGATAAATTTTTTTTTGTCCTTTTCTCTAAAGATAATAGTTATGTCTAAAATAATATAAAATGCAAAAATATTATAATCATACACGAAAAAAAGTCCACAATTAAAGGCCCAAATATATAACGTATGGATCTACATTTTTAATTTTAAAAAGTTAAGCGTTATACAAACTAATCACATAACATAATCACAACCACACAAACTAATTAGATTCACACATCAATCTCAACAAAACTAAAACAAATTGATTTCAACAAAACCAAAACTCAATAACTCTAACAAAACCATAATTCAATTATAAAGAATGTTTATTTTTTCATCAAACTTTAAAAATTATAAACGAAAATAAAAAACAAATATTTTTTGTGAAATAAAATAAAATATATAAAATTTTAAAAAATTATTAAAAAACAAAAACCAAAGAATTTTTTTTAAAAAAAAAACTATAAGAAACTTTTTTTTAAAAAATGAAATATGATTTTTAAAAAGCCCAAAAAAAATCTGATTTAGAAAAAACCCAAAGAAATTTGATTTCAACAAAAAAAAAAAAAAACCAAGGAAATCTTTATCGCTTTTTCTATCTCTGCGGTTGCGATGGTGGTCTAGGTGGGCTAGGCGACGGGGTGGGGTTGGGGTTGGAGGTGAGAAGTGGGCTAGGCTGGGAGATAGGGGCCGAAGGGGTGTAGGAGCACGACAAGACACAACGAGGTCCACAAGGGGGGCTGAGGGCTTTGGTAGTCTAGGTTGGGGTTAAGCTAGGGTAGGTGATGAAGGAGGAAGGTAGAGATAGTTGGTGAAAGTTGGCTTGGTAGTTGGACATGTGGAGCTTGATGGCTGAGACAACCGCTACGGCTTGAGGGAGGGGAGACGGGTGGGCATGTCACGACGGGCTGCCTTGGGTTGGGAGGTCGATGACAAACAAGCAGCTGGGTGGAGCAAGGGGAAGGAAGGAGGTTTGTGGGGTGTGTGTGTGTTGGGTGGAGAGGTGGTTGTCTGATTAGTTTTTAGGGTTTTTTAAAGAATGGTTAAGATTTAATTTTAAAGATCAATGGTTGAATTTAAATTGGGTATTTTGGTCATTTTAAACAAAAATTTAACCGAGTTAACTCTAACGGGTGTTAGTGTGATTGGTTTTGTTCTAAGGGATGTCACTATAATTTGGGTAAAACACAAGATTGGTTTTGTTCTAAAAGATTCTCTCTCTTTGACTACTTTCCCTATTCTTGACCGGTTTTGTATAGTAACTACGTAGTTATAAATGTATATTTAGTGACGGAGTTAAGATTTATTAGTATGGGCCAAATTTTTTTATTAAGATTATACTAATGTTTATGAACTTAATAAAATTGAATATTTATTTTTTAAAATCTAAATTGTTGGTCTAATAAAATATAGAGAACTATTAATTTCAAGGAGTCAACTCTAATTTATACACATGCCTACTATATTAAAATTAAAACTACTATATTAAAAAAAAAGAAAAAAAAACTAGGGGGACCTGTCTCCTCGTTGTGTATATTATTTACATTATGCATGTATTCATTTTGCGTGTATATATATATATATATATAACGAGTTGATAACATATGTCTCATGTCTTTCTTTAAAAAGAGAGTTCGTTGTAATTCATAATTAAATTATACACACTAAAAAAGAAACCTGACTTTTACCCCACAAATGGACCAACTAGGTCCCAAAACATAGAATTAATAGAATATTGATTGTGAGTTTACACAAGCATGCGAAGCAAATATGTCTTGTTTTAGTTTACACGTACATGAGAAGCAAAATTATTCTTGTCACTTTATTGTCAACAAGCTTCCTCAACTTTTGTCTTTTTTAAAGCTTGAAAGACTACTACGTAGAAAAAGTTCGGTTCTCAGTACCTAACCCTTTTTTTTTTTCTAAAAAAAAATTTTGGCGGCGACATCATATGAATCCAACGTTAGCAAAACAAGATGAGCAAGTTGAGATTGTGTAAATTATGCATATATATATATATATAGAGAGAGAGAGAGAGAGAGAGAGACACACACACACACACACACACACGCACGCACAATTTAGCAAAAAGAAATAAAAAAAGGAATTCAAAGGTGGGAAGGTGGTCGTTTATAACCCTGAGCAACTTATTAGTATAAATTCTTTGACGGTATCATTCTGTACCATGTAAACCATCTAATCTAAATCTTAGTGGTGTGATTAGTTGTGATTAGGGTGTGGGGCACTAGCAGAAGAAAATATCTATCTACATGGATGCATGTATATAACGTTGATATATATATATATATATATATAATGCCTCTACACCGTAATAATTTAGACATTTAATTTTTTTTTCTTGTCATTACAGCATTATTTGTATGTTCATGTGACACTCAATTTATTTTAGTATTACATACTCAATAAATATAATTCAACACTTGTAACATTAAGTGATATATTTAAGCAAATTGAGTGTTACATAAACGTATAAAAAATGTTACAATCAAAGATAAAAAGTATCACAAGTTACGAATTGATCAAGATGTTGGAGATTTTACCTATATATATAATGGTGATCGGAAAAAAAAAAAGATATATAGAGTTAATTACGTAACTATACCTCCTTATTTTTATTATTTCTCAATTTATCAATCTATGTTTAGAAATTATAAAGGTATACTTTGGATTTGAAAATCTAGTTTAAATTTTATCTCTTGTGGACTTTTTTGATTGAAAATCACAACGATAAGATAAAAACACACTTAAATAAACCTCATTTGTTTATATAATATATGTTTCTCCTTGAGACAAATTAAAAAAGTTAAAATTTAAAAATGACAAGATTTTATGTTGAATTTTGATTTTTTATTATAGGATTTTAATGTTGTTTTGTCCAATATTTTTTTATTTATATGGATGAAATTGATATAAATTTTTAAAATTTAAATTATATATTTATAGTTTTAAAAAATAAAAAGACGAATTGATAAATAATTAAAATTAAGAGGTGTAATTAAGTAACTAATTAAGGCAAGATATATATTACCCCAATGGCCAAGTTAACGGAAGCGAGGGCTGTGGTACTCGCAATCCTCAGCCTGTAAGTCTTTTTGGGAAGCACATGAAGGATATGGGGTGCACACTGTTCCCCTCCCTTCAACTTGCACTGGTTGGAGGAGTTGCTATAGTGCGCTGCAAGCGAGCAATCATACTGTCCCCTTCCATTGATCAACAAGCTCTGCAAAAGTCGAGAGAATCCAATAAAGAAGTGCAACTTAAAAAAAAAAAATGAAATTGACAACTGGGAGAAAAGGAATATTTACAGGTATGGATACAAAGTTAGGACTTACGATTCCCCAAACAATCCTAATTGCTTTGGAAAAAAATGGCAAATAATAATAGAGGCTGCACATCATGGGATCCATATTCCACGTTTATCAGCGCGCGGTGCTTGATATTTTCAGTATTATTTCTTATTTTATGTCTAATTGTTTTCTTTCGTGGTTTTTTTTTTAGGCTATTTTGTGAGTTTTTTCCTACAATAAAAATATTATATTATTGACTGACACTCATTCATATCCAATTTGCATATTTTAAATTTATTTTGATGTTAGTTTTACTAGATCTTTTTTTTTTTTGAAAAAAAAAATGCAGCACTGCCAGTAGAGTATTTCTACTGTACTATAAAGAAAAAAGTACAGTATTTCTACTGTACTTGGGAAAAAGTTCATTTATTTTTTCCCCATTTTTTTCCCTAAATTTCTCCAATTGATGTACTTTTAAGAAATGAGGTAGTCAAAAAGAAAATGATTAAACACCTACCGCACATGACAACACCAACTCTGCGTCTCATTAAAAAATATATATATATTTTTTTATTTTGAACAATTTTACGTTACAAACAAAATAATAGAAACTAGTCTAAAAAATATTCTATAGGTTAAATTGAGATCTACCAATCTATAAGCCATAATGTTATAACCTCATAAAGATAGAGAAAGATTTTTCTTTCCTTTTTAATTTGTCCGATTCTAATGGTGATGATAATGAAAAAACAATAAAACATCTCGAACATTGAATTGACAACTCGACTATTTTAAAGATGGGATAAATTCTAACAGCATAAATAGAAGTTTTGCATACAAATATAAAACAATATACATGCAAAACTAACAAGAACCGATAAGTACATCAAACACTAGCAGCCAAAAAAAAATTATATCTTACACTAAAAAACAATTCTGAAAAGTTTGGTTTTACACTACTATTAAGAATCATAAACTACTATAGAATGCAGAATCTGACGCGGAGAGTGATAGAACCAATTTCAATTAATATGGTTTCAAAAAAGCGAGGTAAGAGGGTCAAATTTTATAACCAATATTCGCGATCCACGGGGCAGGCAAAGTGGGGTTGGTGAAAAGTCTATTATTCATCAAATAAAGCAAAGTAAAATATGTTTATTCAGAACTGTACTGGTGATAACTATTATTATCATTTTTGATATCGTTTATTTTGATGAAATATTAACTTAGTAGTTTATTGTTTAAAAAACATCAAAAAAGTGTTTTGTTGCTTTTGGAAACTTTTTTTGAGTACCCTTAGTTTTTTGATGTAAAATGTCCTGAATAACGAGGTGTCTGGGTGATGTTATCTCAAAACAAGGGATATCAAAATGATAAAAATCTTTTTATGAATAATTGAATTACCTGTGGTTCACCAATCCAACGAAACGGCAAAGAAGAGAGGCCAACTGCTTGCTCATGAACACTTTGGTGCCACCAATCACTCAACAACAGGTTTAGCTCACCGTCATAGTGGAAAGGCTCTCTCTCTCCTTCTGCCACGTCAACTATTAATGACCCATATAGCCCTGCTGATCTTTGCATCCCGTAGTGCCCATGGTAAAAAAATGTACCCGCCTACACCATACAATCATATAATTCAACATATGCAATTTAATATATATATAACGTGAGATTTTGAAATCAGACAAGTAATTTTTCTTTATGCAACAGAATAAGTAAAATTTTTGGAAATTAAGTTGACACTTAAAATTAAAAACTTAAGCACTGTAATACGTGAGAGTTTTAGTTGTATGATACTTTTATTTTATACGATAATATGTGACTACTTTATACTATAAAGTATGTAATTTAATATATAATGTGAGACTATAAAATCAGGCAAGTAAATTTTTTTATGCAGTAGAATAAGTAATTATAGAATGTTTAGAAATTAAGTTGACACTTGAAGTTAAAATTTAAACTCTGTAGCATGTGAGAGTTTTATATATATTATATGATATTTTTGTTTTACACTTTAATATATGAAAATTTTATACTATAGTAATTAAAATTTTAATATTAAAACATGGTTCTTAAACAGCCTGTGTATCCAGTACCATTGATAACAAAAATCACTAACATTTGAAGAATAATACAAAGTATATTACCGGTGTTTTGAACTCACTTGGTCATAATTTAAATTTATATATTTGTGAGATAAAAGTATTACGAGACACTTCGTAGTTAGTGCCTTTTGACGATTCTCATGCCGACCACCCACCATATTGTATGGGATATAGATGCCTTTTACTTTTTTTAAGCTAAAAGGGAGTGGACATGGAAACAGAAGACAAGACAGAAGGACGATAGAACTTTATTGTTCATTTCATAAAAAAAAACTAGAATTTGTTGACGTGGGGAAAAATTACCCTGTCAACTTTAAACCTGTAAGTGAAGGTCTCTCCAGGGTTGATGGCACACTGTGAGATTGACGCGGTTCCGTCTGCCCAAGGACTACCCAACTGAAAAAAGAAAGAAAAAGAAAATAATAATAAATAAACAGCAAGTAAAAAGCTCGGAATCCAATGACCACCGGTCAAACGATAACTCCATCTCTGGGTTGGAGTGGCATTTGGATTTAAAAGGCAAGGTTCAATCACACTTTGTATATAGTTAAAATAACAAAATCAGAAAAAAAAAAATGGAGAAAGCATAACAAACATCGTGTGATCACAAATTGGAAGATTGTCATATATTGTATGTAATTGTACCTGTCTGATTCCATGCCAATGGATGACTACTCCCTCCGTATAGAGCTTGTTAGTTAGGCGGACGACGACGGTGTCGCCAGCGTTGGCCCTTATGGTGGGACCGGGGAACTGGCCGTTGATCCCCATCACCACGTGCTGCACACAATCCGGCGACCGGTACATGTATTCGACATCAAAGTCATAGTGTCTCACCTTCCAACTCAGAGCTTCTCCTATAAAAATCGATAGAATTATCACACAGCGTAGACCCCAGCCTCTCAATAATCCTTCATCCGGAAGATTAATTTTGGCCATTGTTTTTACTGATAAATGGGTTTGTGCTGCAGGGTTCTATAGGCAGTGGCTTAGGGTTATATATATAAATGGAATATGTAAAAAAAAAGCTATAGCTGAGCAAGATTGAACAAGAAACGAATCAAACAAAACTAATCAGAGGAAGGCAAGGATAGTATAGTAGTAGAGCCAGCAAAGGAGTTTGGAATAATGTAAGATATATGTCTAGCAATTAAAGACGGCTTGTAATGCGTGGTAGGCTCTGGTTTATTTATAGTGTTTGAGACAGTTGTTTAAACTATTAGTTTGAATTTAAAAATTATATCATATTATACTATAATATTTTATTGTAATATATGAAAATTTTTACCCTTCACAATTCAAACCATTAATTTATGCTACTTTTTCAAACACCTTGCTAGAATTTTTAAATATTGGTACGGTCATCATTACTGGTGATGTTTTATTGCATATAAGTTCTTTTTCAATTTTTTTTTTTTAATGGCCCGGCTTACTTTAGAGAGCATATGCGTGGAAAAGATAAAACTTCCCCGCGTCTGACGACGCGTAAACACCATTGGAATCTTGGTATACTACAACATTTTGTGAACTGTCGTGCAATCTTGGGATTCTATTGCAAGTCCAACAACTGTAGTGAAATCTTTAAATCGTATCACGGTTTTTATATATCTCATACATATTGAACCTATTTATTTTTATTCTTAGAATTTTTAAAAATATTTTCGTATATTTTTTGAAGTAAAAATTTTAAAAGTACTTTCAACACAATTTTTAAAAAATTCTCATTTTTTAAAACAAAAACACTTTTACCTATTTTGAAAATAATACCAAACGATCTTATTGTGTTTTTGAAAGACAGTTCTTATGAAACTTTGGTCTAAAATTCTTGGTTTATTCACAAATTTGTAGTAGTGTTTTATGCTAGTCGTCATTCTTGTCATTCATTAAAAAAAAAGCAAATAATTTTTTTGAATTATAATGTTGTTGTTGGTGTTGGTGTTGGTGTTGGTGTTGTTATTTCTAATTCCGTTATTCGTCCTTTTGCCATTTTAATTGGATATTTTGAACAATCATCAAGAATTGTTTCTCTTTGCTACCATTTTATTATTTTTTTGGTCCTCTTTTTGTTCTTTTCCATGTATCAACTCTATATGAGAGATATAACGTTTAATACAAAAACTCTAATAGTTTTCCTTTCTTATTATTTTTTTTTTCTAAAAGATGATTCTTAAAGAAATTAACACAAATGTGTCACACTCGAATATGAGGTAAATTCTACGACAAAACTGGGTTTTGAAAAATATTTAAATAACATTTTAAGGAAAAATGAAATATCTAGTAGAATAAATTAGAGAATAAATTGTTTAGGAGATATATATAAGAACAATCATGGTAAAAAAGGTCACATGAAAAAATATACATTTGACACAATATTATTTCAACAAAGTAATCGTGAAAAAAATATTTATATGAGCCATAGTAAGAAAGAGTATTATTTTATTAGTTATAAGAAACATATTTAATTAGGGGCATATTTGAGAAAAATTATTTTAATATATAAAAAAGTAGTAGTAAGACACATTTTCTTTCAAAAATGACAAAAAGTAAATAGATCAAAATGCATATTTCAATTTTAAAAAATGCTTTATTTCAATTAAATAGTGAATTTACAACACATTTAAAATATATTTCAAAAATAAAAAAATAAAAAGAAAATAGACCAAAATGCATATTTTAATTAAAAAGTGCATTTGGTAAAATGACAATATACAAAAATTGTAGGAAATGTTACTTTTTCAAAACTAATAGTTGTAAATAGTATGTTTTAAAAATATTTGTAATAAATGTAATATTTACAGTGTAAATAATTTATTTATTCCTTTATTTGTAGTCTAAATAAGAATTATTTAGAAAATAAGTGTGTAACACTTGTTATTTTTCTAATAGGTATCATTATAATTAAATTAATTATTAGTGTGCAATTCAAAATTTTTATTTCATCTAAAATCTATTTTACACTATTTATTTTTACCTTTTTTTAAATGTTCTAAAAATTTTCTATACCTATTTAGTATATTGACCAAAATACCCTTGGAGCTTCTAAATTCTTTTCAAAAATGCCATTTGGCATTATATGCCCTAAAGTCTCCAATCGAGACCACCCTTCATCCATCCATCCCGTTCAATTATTTTGATCTTCTTTGAGTCTCCTCCTTTGACTCTCTCTCACATATCTCTCTCTTTCTCTCTCTTTTTCTCTCTTGTTTCCTCTCTTCTTTCTTCTCTTTGATGTCTCCAAGATTGAGGATCATCAACTCAGCTTCAAGATAATCAAGAGAGAAATCCAAAGTTATTTTCTTAGATCTTCCAAAATCACAAAACAAAGATCAAGGATTATCGCAAACAAAATTGCAAATTTTCTTCAAGCTTGAGGAAAGTTTTTTCTAAGCTAAAACTTTGATTTAAATTTGTGTTTTAGCATGAGATTTGTAAAAAGTGTGTGTTTGATGTTTGTGGGTAATTATACAATGATTTTGAAGTTTGATTTACATAAATCTTTGTTTAAATTGAGATTTGAATTAGTTTTGAAAAGTTTTGATTTTTGGTTTAGAATTGCATGCTAGGTATGAAAATTTTAAGAAAGATG
Organism: Artocarpus hirsutus; assembly: GCA_946598075.1. NCBI lineage: Eukaryota > Viridiplantae > Streptophyta > Magnoliopsida > Rosales > Moraceae > Artocarpus > Artocarpus hirsutus. The sequence goes on from CAMOHE010049200.1 coordinate 13,927, forward strand.
ATCTATATGTATTTGAACGTGTTCTTTCATAGTTTTTATGCATTTTACATGTCTTAAAAGTTGATAAAAAGGGTCGGATTGAGTTTTAAAGTTTGAAATGTTCAAAAATGAAAAATTGAATTTCAAGAAATTCTTTTGTCAGTAGGCTAGACCTATCGACAGGTTCTGCAAGCTGAACCCTGTAGACCGATAAGCGAAACTTTGCCAGACTGACAAGTTGAACCCTATGGATCGGCAGGCCAACAAAAAGGCCTAGAATGTGTAGTTTGATCGGTAGGCCAAAAGTAAATGATCGATGGGCTGATTGGTCAGTCCAAACTCATCTATTTTTCAACATTTTGTGTTACTAAATGTTTCAAGGATTTTATATTAATGATTATGGCACACTAATAAAAATAGATGGTAAATTGACATGATTATAAAATAAGAATTAAGTTAAAGTATGGCTATTTTGTATGTCGTAGGATAACAAAGTACTTAGAGCTTACATGGTGAGCTTGGTATCGTGAGCTGGAAGTTATTCACACGGTATTCGCCAAGAGGTAGGGGATCTATTAGTCATCTTTTATGAGGTTTTTATGAAATTAAAATTAGTTGTTCTATTGTAGATATATATGTATGTTGAACTGCTGTTACATGAGCATTACCTATGAGACAATGATATGAACTCGTCCTATATTGTATAGCAAAGAATATATTGATTTGACATATGTTGTTGTAAATTGAAAGGCATGGTTATGAATACTAACTCTATAAATAATGATTGATTATAGATGAATAATAAGACGTGAAGAGGATGACGATTACGTCTTTGGGTATGAATACCCTAAAAGGCAAAATAAGGGGGAGGTGATGACTCTTTCTTAAGTCAAAAGTTCTAAAACGCACTGTATAGGAATCAACTTGGTGAGGATCCAAGATTCGATGTCCCCTCATCGAAACACCCTTGCAATGATTGTAGGGTGGTCAAGCGCCCATTTGGGTTTCGTTGAGTTGAGTGATATGATATTCTATCACATAGTGGATATAGATGAGCATAATTAAATCCTGATTTAATATGTATACATATATTTGTGGAACTTGGTAGGAATGATCATAAGATATACACTAGAATTGAATATAATAATATTGATGAATAATATTGAGAACTAACAAACTATGCAGGTTTTAATATGGTGATGGTAAAAACCTAAAGGTGAGTAATGGTTTTTCCTACTGAGTATGTTGTTGCTCATTCTCCTATATTTCTATATTTTCAAGACTCGCCAAGTGTGAGGTAGCTACGAGAAAGATAGTTGAGGAAACTATGTAGCTATATTATGTTGGGATTGCTTCTTTTGTTAAGAATATTCTTCATGATAATATAAGTATCGTATTTTCTCTTTGTAACTATATTAAAAGGTATTGAGTGTTGGAACGATAATGGTGACAGTTTTATATTATTAAATTTAAGGTGCTATATTACACTATAGTTTAATTGTTGTTTATATTTTTATTTTGATTTGAGAGTATTAAGTCTTGGGCAAATTTCTTTGATATTTTATTTTTATCTTCTAATCTTTATTTAACTTATTAAAAACTTTTAACTTCTACTTAGGAGCGTTACATAATTTTTTGTATCAGAGCTTAGGTTTAGTTGACATAAGGTATGTAGCACCACTTTAAAAATCTATTTTTAAGATGGTTTTGAAGTTGAATTTTCAATGTCATCATCAAAATGAATTGGTCACCTCCACTTAGGAGCATTAACAGAATTTTTGATATCAAAGTCTAAGTTCGGTTAATCTAAGGTATGTAGCACCACTTTAAAAATCTGTTTTCAAGATGGTTTTAAAGTTGAATTTTCAATGTCATCATCAAAATGAACCTTTAGGTTGATTTATATAGTTTTGGAGGATGTAACATGGAGAAACCCTAGAATGGAAGTATTAACGACTATGTGGGTATGATAATAATATGTAATGAAATTGTGCGTAGATTGTTTAAAAGAGATTAGTATAGATACAAGGATTTAAGGGCCTTTTATCTCATGAGAAATAATAAGAAATATAATTAAGGCTTGAGTTGTTGATTTTAAAGTTTGGCATATATGTGCCAAATTCTTCATAATTGATTCAAACCTATGTAGTGATTATGTATGGACTCGATAGAGTACTTAAGTATCGATAACTTTTCTTAAAAGTTCTATTCACTTGAGGAATATGAGATAAGCTAGGAATCCATGGTATTGAACTGTCATGCCCCAAAACCCGGAGGATGATGTGGCAGATTAATTAGGTCAAATAAATTAAATTTTTATTAAAATCATCATTTTAAAGGATATTAAGTTAATTATAAGAATGTAGGATATTTAAAACCTTTTAAGATATTTATTAAGATATGAAAGTAGGCAAAGCGAATTAAAACATTATATAAACAAACACCATTGGGCCCCACCGGACCCACAGTAATGCACATACATGGTACCAACAATATTAAATACACAACCACAGTCCAAATAAAAAGAGAAATAAATTAAAATATTACATACCTTGTTTATAAGTAAATACCTAGACAGTGATGTCCTAATCCTATGATTCCTTCCTAGTTCTTCAATCTTCTCTAAGCTGGATTCCATTTAGAGGGGGGAAGGTTTTAAAACAAGAAAAATATGAGTGAAAGGCTTAGTAGGACTAAGCTTTCGAAAACATTTAGTTTAGACACATAATTCATTTTTAAACAAAAGCTACAAAACAAGGTAAATAAATAAACAAGTAACTAAGTAAAGCCCATTAAGTTTATTTGTACCATTTAATCATTTATTCATCCATAGGCAGTCTCATTATCATGTTTTTGGCACTCTTCATGAACCGATCTCTATATATGGCATCATGCTCTATTTTATTATTTCAAACGGTACTAACCAACACGTCCGGTGTCATATCATTATCATGTCTCATTTACCGGGTATTCTCATTAAGTTCATTATGATCATTCATTATTTAGTCAATAATGAAAATAAGCAATAAATTTCATTTCTTAAAAACATTTGAAAGGAAATACTTTGTTGCCAAAATCCTTTAAAGCATGGCTACCAAAGAAAAAGGTTAGAAGTCCTACCTCAATATTTCGTACCAACGCTGAACGCTACAGTCTCGGTTCACTATACGTTAGCTCCATGAAATTACGAACAACCTTGGATAGAAACTACATTTATCAATATTTAGCTTAAGGTATTATACATCCCAAAGCTATCTCATGGTGTCTTAGTATACCTTTAAAGTTCACAAAATCATTTCATGAGGTTAAAATCTTGATCTAGGTTTTAAATGGTGAAAAATAGACAAAAAGAGTCATTTTTCATGAGGTTCGGTCGGCTTGTTGAAATCCCCAGTCTGGCTTGCTGGCTTGCTAGGACTAGCCTATCGAACTAGCCCAGGTTCGACCTACTGACCAGATAAATCCAGCCTGCCAAACCTATGAATCTGGCCTACCGAACATTGAGTTCGGCCTGCTAAATTAGAAAAACATAAGAGGTCTGAGACCTTGATTCTTGGCCTCCCTAAGCCCAAAAATCAATCCTAAACTTGTTTTTCAAGTCCTAGAGCATTCATAACATTCATAAATGATAGAAAAACATGCTAGAGCACATTTAAACACATCTAGGCAAGATTTTCATAGAAATTTTTAAAGGAATCTAAAAATGGGGAAAAAGGAAAAAACTTGATTTAATCCAAATTTTGTTCAATCAAGCCTAGATTCTAGATGATTTAGTTCTACTAACTTAGATTAAGGGTTTTCTAAGCTCAAGAAACTCAGATTACAACATTTTAAAGAGATTGACAGATTTAGGATAAAAGTTTAAAATATGAAAATCAAAGAGACTAACCTTGAATCGAAGCTTTAAAACATTTTTATGGCAGCCAATCGTGCTCCTAAGCTCCCAATATAGCTAAGATTTAAAGCTTGAACTCAAAATTTTGAAATCAAAATAAAGAGAGGGAGAAAAAGAGAGAGGGCAGAGTAGGAGAAAGGGAAAAGAGAGAGAAAGAGAGTCTGAGAGAGTGAGGGAGAGTGAGAGTGAGAGAGGGAGATATATAGAGGCAAAGGAGTGGTTTTGCAAAGCAAAGCCATGCCTCCAACACATGATTTTGTAATTGGGACGTATCAAGTATTTAGCAAATTGTTTTGTTTCAAAATCTAGAATATCATATAAAAATAATTAAAAGTGGGATAAATTTAAAATACTATAAAATACTTAATTTAAGTTCCAATTTATATTAAGGCATACTAATCCACCATCTAAACACTAATTATGTGTAATTAAATTTTCTGGTGTTACATGAACCTTAAGAGAGATAAACATTAGTCCTTGGCCTATTAAGACCGTGTAAAGGCAAATATTTATGAATCTTAAAGTTGGAATATTTCTATTGTGTATGTTGTATTTAAATGGTAGTATTAGTCCTTATGAATAGATGCAATGTGAAAATGTTTAATGGAAATTTTCTTAAGCAGATCATAATACTTAAGGTATCTGTAATGATTTTAGACCTTTGTTATGAAAGATTTAACTTTTAGGTGCTTAGATGGGAATCTCTTGGTTACTTGAGGTTTTGTTACATGAGGAAATTAAAAATTTTATAAGTGGGATTGTCAAGATAGTAGATGTCCTTAAGTAGTAACATCAATAGTCTTTGCTCATTGATGTAGTCTATGTTAGATGACAAAAAGCATATTGATTTTAAGGTCAGTTACAGTAAACCCTTGGTAGTATTAATAGTGAATATGTATTAATAGATACTGAGTATTAAGGATAAGATAAAAGTGTATGTATTGTTCAATAAGGTGTTGAATAAAACAAATTATTTGAGTTACAAGAGGAGTTTGTTGTTATGGAACGATTTGGATAACATTCAGTAAGACTTTTGATTTTTATCAAATTAGGTTTGTCATTTATTTTAATCAATTTTATTTTAAGTGGGCTTTGAATTGGGCTAAAGATCTATACAAGTTGGGTGTCAATTATCATATTAATTGCTTAACTCGTTCCAAATGTGTTAAAGCCCGAAAACAACCTGACCCATTTTAGCGTAGAATGTTTGGTCCTAGTTCAAATCCTGAATTAGTTCAATCTACATTGTCTCTGCACGTGGTCTCTACATGTGTCATCTATAGTGGCTTAATCATTGTCTACATATATGTCTACTGTGCATAGAAGCTCATTTCTTTGAACTCTTTCTCTCTTTAAACTTGTCATTTTCTCGATAAATCACAAATCCTCTCCCTTCTCTTTAGAACTTCTTCTTTTTTTCTTAAAGAAGAAAGATTTCCAAGATTATGCAACTTACCGTCTTTATTTTTCTTTTCTATTTACTCTTCTTTCATCTCATCATGGACCCAAAGTACCAACACCTAAAAAAGTATTTTTCCATTACTTTCTCAGAAGATTCTCAAAAAAAAAAAAAAATACAAGACTAAGATCACTCGATTGTGGATTCTTATGTGTTTTGGCATCTCTAGTGATGCAAGGATGTTGATAGAGGGAAAGATCCATCCAAGTGACTTTAATCAAGACGTTGGTTTACCAGGTGTGAATACTAGTCATAGTGGGATGAAAAGAAAAGCTCATGCCATCACGTCACATGTAACAAATGTAGACAACAAATTAGTAACGGTAAATGTACTTCACTTGGATTTGTGTCTAGAAATAGAGAGGATAAAATAAGGTTTTGTAGGGATGGACTTTCTAAGGAGAACTTGGATAACCTCTATCATTCTCTTCAAGATCACCCTAATGGATATGTTTAAGGAGCCATCTTTACATTCTAGCCTAATTCCATGCAGAAAGACAACATCTCAGGAATATGGTATTTCGAGATCATGTTTTCTAAGCCATAAGAAAACTGGATAAGGAAGAAGTCATTACTCTATAAAGGTTGTTTAGTCTTTGCTTGTTTGAAATCATTTCAGTGTGTATTCAATAATTTGTCTTTCTCTTTGGTAAAAAAAAAAAAAGTTTTGTACTCTAAATACTTGCCTTTATGTTTGAAATAATTGTGATTATTAGATTGACACAGTAAGTGTTAGAGTCATATTTAATTTATGGTTTTCTTTAAAATATATATATATATATATATAAAATAAAATATATTATCCTATCAGACACATCATATGCAGTACTACAACATATTTGAATTTTTAAAACTTATCTAGATATTTCAAGATTTGTGTTTCAAATTTCAAAAGTTTTACAATATTTGTTGTTTATATTGATTTTCTAGATTCGGTGTACATTTGTCATAAGGTCTACAGTTGTGTTAGAATGCTTTTTTTTGTCAAATCATTCTCGATTGTTAAAAGTTATATAGTTCATGTCTAACCTTTTTCAAAAAATAAATCAGACTTTCCATAAACTGTCAACCACTTTTCTTACTTTCTTACCTGCACAATATTTCGTTAGACCTTTAGATTGCCTTTTCGTTACCTACTTATCTATCTCTTTAGTCTTTTTACGTATCCTTCATATTTAAAATCTCATGTGGAACCCCGAGTCTAAATGGAGCAGACATAAAGCAATCACTCATAGAAACCAAATATGTCTACCTCTCAGTCCACCAAGAAAATAAAGAATGTCTATGTCTTTTGCGGTTCTAGCCCAAGAAAAGATAAAGTCTACCTAGAAGCCGCAAGACACTAGGGCAAGCCTTAGCACACAGGAAGATTAACCTGACTTATAGGGGTGGTGGTTTAGGATTAGTGGAAAATGTGGCAACAACAGCTAAGTCTGGTGGTGTCAAAGTCTTTGGGATTATTCCTTGACTCCTAGCTGAAGGGAACCTTTGTGAAAAAACAATCGATAGAGAGAAAAGAGTTTTGGACACCTTTGAACGTCATAAAACCATGATTGATAATTATGATGCTTTTATAGCATTACTTGGTGGTCTAGGTACGCTTGAGGAAATATTCATGGTTGCTAGGAGGCATTTATTAGGATTCATTCTAAGCCCTTGGGACTTTTAAATGTAAATGATTTTTATAATGGTTTTTTAAAATTTCTAAATTATGTTGTGGAAGAAAACTTCATTGTAGAATCAGGGAGATAAATGTCTACAACTACTTCAAAAGTTGAAGAATTGTTAGATAAGATACAAGTCATACATCTGGAATCCAACACTACAACATCCAAGCTTGAAATGGCGAAGAAAAGCCGGGAGTAGCCATTTGATTTGAATCTCCATCTGTAATCTTTTGGCTTTATCTATGGTATGTAGGCATGTATGTTTGTATTTTATGTGTCATAAATAACTATTTTCCCCACACTCTGTATTTCTTGTAGTATGCTGTTATTAAAACTTTTAGATTTGTTGACCCTAATGTTAGGATGGTTGGTGATATAGAGTAGTTGATGCTCTCAAAACGCATCCCACTTAAGGTCCGATCTTTTGTTTATCGATGTTTTTGTATTCTCTATGCATGCATGATATGGGTAGCTGGATATATGGAGTTTCTCGTACTCTCGAAATGTATCTGTATCATATTAATAATGTGTAGTATTCTGTTAATGTTTTGTAGAAGTACCAAAGTCAATTGTGGGAATACCTCATAGAAAATATGATAACGTTATTTGGGTTGAATGTTTATGTCATGGGGCTAACTGTTTAATGAAGAATCTGTCGAGTTTGCTTACAACTACAAGATTCCCTCTAATATCTCTATGTAAGAATTTAATGTATGATTTTGAATAGAAGTGCTTGTGTTATATATTTTATGATTATGTTTTAGTTTATTAGTTGGAATATGAAATCAACCATCCTTGACTTTTCCTTACTTTGAAAGGAAAAGGAACCCAAAGATGAAGCATACAAAATTTCTTTGGCAATCTTCTTAGTGTAATTGTAAATCATGGTCCATAGACAGTAAAAGACTGAAAAAATGGTATGATCAGCATGTGTGCTTTTCTAATCAAATTCCTAAACCATAATACGGTGTTGTAAATTTGGAACCTGCTATAAATACTCCTGTTGAGGGATTTAGTATTTAGAGTAAGGTTGGTATCCCAAGCAAAAAAATGGAGATATGGTAACCCATATTTGGAGACAAAGAACATTGATGGTGTAGAGACGAATATGGAACAATAACGGAATTGTGATTTTTATTAGTTGTTAGATTTGAAATTTCAGGGACAAAATTTTTAAAGGAGGGGAAATCTATAGCACATGTTATTTTCCTAACAGGTATCATTATAATTAAATTAATTATTAGTGTCCCAATTAAAATTTTTATTTCATCTAAAATATATTTCAAACTATTTATTTTTTACCTATTTTTAAATTTTCCACAAAATTTTTTATACCTATTTAGTATATTGACCAAAATGCCCTTCAAACTTCTAAATTCTTTTCAAAAATGCCATTTGGCGTTATATGCCTTAAAGTCTCTGATGGAGACCACCCTTCACCTGTATGTCTCCTTCAATTATTTTAATCTTCTTTGGGTCTGCTCCCTTCACTCTCTTTCACATATCTCTCTCATTTCCTCTCTTCTTTCTTCTCTTTGATTTCTCCAAGATCGAGGATCATAAACTCAGCTTCAAGATAATCAAGAGAGAAACCTAAAGTTATTTTCTTAGATCTTCAAAAATCACAAAACAAAGATCAAGGATTATCGCAAACAAAATCGCTAATTTTCTTCAAGCTTGAGATAAGGTTTTCTGAGCTAAAACTTTGATTTAAATTTGTGTTTTAGCATGAGATTTGCAAAAAAAGTGTGTGTGCTGATGTTTGTGGGTAATTATACAATGATTTTGAAGTTTGATTTACATAAATCTTTGTTTAAAATGAGATTTGAATTAGTTTTGAAAAGTTTTGATTTTTGGTTTAAAATTGCATGCTAGGTATGAAAATTTTAAGAAAGATAATCTATATTTATTTGAACGTGTTCTTCCATAGTTTTTATGCATTTTATATGTCTTGAAAGTTGATAAAAAGGGTCGGATTGAGTTTTAAAGTTTGAAACCTTCAAAAATAGAAAATTGAATTTCAAGAAATTCTTCTGTCAACAGGCCAGACCCGTTGATAGCTTCTGTAAGCTGTAGACTAGCAAGCCAAACTCTGCCAGACTGGCAGGCTGAACCCTACTGATCAATAGGCTGAGAGAGAGGCCTAGAGTGTGTAGCTTGATCGGTAGGCTGGAAGTAGATGATCGACAGGCCAATCGATCAGTCTAAACTCATCTGTTTTTCAACATTTTGTATTACAGAATGTTCCAAGGATTTTATATTTATGATTCTGACACACTAATAAAAATAGATGGTAAATTAATATGATTACAAAATAGGAATTAAGTTAAGGTATGGCTATTTTATACGTTGTAGGATAATAAAGTACTTGGAGCTTACGTGGTGAGCTTAACATTGTGAGCTGAAAGTTATTGGAATGGTATTCGCCAAAAGATAGAAAATCTATTACTCATCTTTCGTGAGGTTTTTATGAAATTAAAATTGGTTGTTCTATTGCAAGAGATATATGTATGTTGAACTGCTATCACATGAGTATCACATATAAGACGTTGATATGAACTCGTCTTATATTGTACAACGAGGAATATATTGACTTGACATATGTTGTTGTAAATTAAAAAGAATGGTTAGGAATACTAACTTTATAAATAATGATTGATTATAGAGGAATGGTAAGACGTGACGAGGGCAGCGGTTAGGTCCTTGGGCACTAATACCCTAAAAGGTAAAATATGAGAGAGGTGATAACGCCCCCTTAGGTCGAAAGACCCAGAACGCAGTGTATAGGAATCAACTTGGTGAGGATCTAGGATTCGTTGTCCTTTCACCGGAACATCCTTGGAATGATTGTAGGGTGGTTAAGCGCGCCCATTTGGGTTTCGTTGAGTTAAGTGATATGATATTCTATTGCATGTTGGATATAGATGAGAAAAATTAAATCCTAATTTAATATGTATACATATATATATGGAACTTGGTAAGAATGATCATAAGGTATACACTGAATTGAATATGATAATATTGATGAATAAAATTGAGAACTAACTAACCATGTAGGTTTTAATATGGTAATGATAAAAACCTAAAGGTAAGTAACGGTTTTCCCTACTGAGCATGTTGTCACTCATTTCTCTATATTTCTATATTTTCAAGACTCACCAAGTGTGAGGTAGCTACGTGAAAGATAATTGAGGAAGCTATGTAGCTGTATTGTGTTGGGATTGCTTCATTTGTTAAGAATGTTCTTCATGATAATGTAAGCATCGTAGGTTACTCTCTGTGACTATATTAAGAGGTGTTGAGGGTTGAAATGATGATGATGACAGTTTTATATTATTAAATTTAAGGTGTTATATTACACTATGGTTTAATTGTTATTTATATTTTTATTTTGATTTGAGAGTTTTTATTTATGTCCTAAGCAAATTTTTTTGATGTTTTGTTTTTCTTTTTTGATCTTTATTTAACTTATTAAAAACTGTTAAACCCCACTTAGGGGCATTATAAAGTTGATTTGTGGTACAAATAATATACTATAAATATTTTTAAAACCTGATATTTATTCTAAAAAGTTTTAAAAATATAACATTTTTCCATTCTCTCAATGATATCTATGGATATTGAAGGAAAAATGATTTTTATGGGAAAATAAAATAAAATTCTTTTTAAGATTATTTTAAAAATAAAATAAGGAAACCGTTTTATTTCAATATATTTGAGAAACATTATTTTAATAGCATAATATAAAACAATTTATTAGGCTTGTTTTATTATAATAATACTTCAAAAAAGTACAAGAAAAAAATGCTTAAATTAATATAATTTTTAATAAAGCTAAATTAGGAAAGAATAAATAGTAAAATATAAGGCTACATTAAAATAAAAAAAAATCTAAATAAGAAGAGTAGAAAATATAATATAAATTTCTTAAAAACAGACTAAAACACGAGTATTGGAAAGAGTAAGAGGCTAATAAGAGAGATCATATACACATGTACATACAAACATACATGTAAAAAGTTTGAATATTCTTTTTCTTTAGAATTTTCTTTAATGCATTATTGACAAAATTTATCTTTCCCCCAATAAATTTTTATTAAAAGCTGTGTATTATTTATAATTTCTATCTGATGTAATTTTTACCAGATTCAACAATAAAAATAAATGCAAGTGGTTTTGTTGTATAAAGACTTTTTCTTTTTAGAGTGTTTGAGAAAGTAGTTTAAACCATTATTTTAGGTTTAAAAATTATAACATATAAAAACTTTATATTGTAACTTTTTACTATATAAATATTATATACTATTTAAAATTTAAATCATTAGTTTGAGTTACTCTTTCAAACATTTTATTTGTTTTGTCTTGTTTTTTTAACTTTTTATTTTCTCCAGGGCTTTAAAAGAAAGAAAACGCGTACCTTCGATCAAAGTTGACATTGACAGTGATAAATAATTTGCTTTTCCTTAATTTGCTGACTGATGTTAATTCTTGCTCCCCTCTCGTTGGATAACTAGGTGATGATTTTTTTTTTTGTTTTTCTGTTCTTTTTTTTTTTATATGATGGGTTGAATAACTAAAAGGGGCATTTATCTTTTTATATACTCTATTTTAGGATAATTAAAAAATTATATTTTTAACTTTTTATCATGTTAAATATATATTTTTAGATTAGATTTAATATAATCAATGCTTTATCTTAATTAATATTTTATTTTGACCTTTAAAATATCCAAATTATTGTTATGTGAAAGTGAAAAAAATAAAACTTTTAAAAATAAGAAGAAAACAAAAACAATAAGACAAAGCATCTAATTTTAGGGTATTTTCTATATATTTGAAGTAAAAAAAAAATTAGTATAGAGTTCCTTTAAATTCTTGAGGTTTCACTACAAAAAATAAATAAATAAACTTTTAGTCACAAGAATTTTTAGTAAAACTTCTAGTTATAACATCAGAAACTTTAGTTTAATTTTTGTTGTGGTTAAAACTTTAAGCCATGGGTTTTTAGTCATAGAAAAAATTTGTAACTAAAAATTCCATGGCCAAAAGTTTTGGTCACAATAAAAATTAAATTAAAGTTTGTGACTAAATGTACATTAGTCACAATAAATGTTACAACTAAAAGTTTTACTAAAAAGTATTATACAGGTCCAGTTTTTTTGTAGTGTTTTTTTATTTCACAATTTGAGGGTATTTTTGGTAATTTATTAAGTTAAAGTCAAAGATTAGTGGGAATAAGATATAAATTTATATATTAAATCTAATATGAAAGTATTCATTCAATAAGATCAAAAATCGAAAGTATGCCTAACAAAATATAGAGTAGAAAAAGGTAAATAGCTCTAACTAAAATAGTCCTTTTTGCGAAATATCAGTTATTCCTCTTGTTAATATTAGAATTGTTCGTTGATCAAAATCCTAGTGCTGGTTAACAACGTTTGCAAGTAGTCCCCCCCACCTTCTTCCCAAATCTATGGGTTTATTTATTTATTTATTATCTGATCATGATCTGATCTCTAATCTATGGGTTGTAATAGATCGTTCTATTTTAACTTTTGTGATGCGAAAGAGATGGGATGCCATGCGCACCAATGACATGATTGCAACTAATTGATTATTCCTTACTTTAAAGGGGGAAAAAAATTCCATTTCTTTTCCATGTATCATTGGTTTAAGAAATCTATTCACACATCTCCAAAAAAAAAAAAAAAACAATTATTGTGCACATCATTTTGAAATTAATCTTTTTCGATAGATCCTCTACAACCAATAAAAATATATGATCACCCAATATTAAAAATCCCAGAGCACTATAGCTTTAAGCTGGACCATTATTTGAGTTACACAGAGAGAGAGAGTTTAGAGAGAGGTGCTTCAAGAAGAGGTTTTTGTGATTAGATCTACCCCCTTTCCCTTTAGGCTCCATGTTTGGTGCCATCTCCAGTTGAGTTGCTAGGACATAGGTTTGTGAGAGGAGGATGTCACTTGTGATGGGCTAAGAGGGCAGACAACTCAGGGCAGAAGGAGGTGCTTCTACTGCTGGGGTTAGGAGGGTTAGATACCAGAATTCTGTATTGGTGAGGGTGGTGAGGGGCTATGGTAGCTGACTGTGGAGATCCCCATGGTAGGAACAACTAGGGAGGGCTGTGAATGGTCGGATATCAGCATGGCGAAGGAATGGCAACGGGGCGAGATCCTTACAATGGTGGAGATTCAGCGTGACACAGAGGCAGAGGAGGGCAGCTCGACCTCGATGGAGCTCGTTGAGGCAAACAACCCTGCTGCATCGAGATTCACACCGGTGCTATTTGGGTCGGCCGTTGGCGGGAGGGAATAGGGGAAGCTGAGCTAGTCCACCATTTGTTGGGAATGAAAGGGATGGCGAAGGCAATGGATGCCTCTATGTTTTGATGTTACCTCCATGTTTCTAGCTTTGTTTGCATTATTTTGTTTTTTTCTTTATGTTTAGTTTGTAATAAAGGAGGTGGTTTCTCCGCCTCCTCCTATTGATGTTCTAGTTAAGTCTCCTTCGTCTGTTAATGACAGAAGGTCTTTAGAAGTCAAGCTAGACTTTAGTCTAAGCCTTATTGTGAGTACTCTCGTTGAGAAGGGTTTGGGTTTGGTCGTCGTGTCTCTTCCGTCGATCTTTGTGAGTTCTATAAATGAGCTATGAGCAAGCTCTTTTAAGTGTATCGATAAGGCTTTTTCCCTCTAAGTCTCGATATTTATTTCACTCCCCGTCTTAAGGAAGGTTGAAGTCTTTCAGCCTAGGTAGTTTATTTGAGTTTGCCTATATGTTCTTTTTAGTCTTAATGAAAGTTATCCCTTCAAAAAAAAAAAAAAAGAAGATAAAATCCCATAGCACTATTATCAAATTATATGCAGTTTCACAGGTTCACTCCTCTCTCTCCTATGGTTTTGTCTTTTTCTCTATTGTTTTTTCTAGCCACCTCTTCAAGGGGGCTCTAGGGCTAGAGCTTGACGCGGCCTCCAGGCTAGCCACTAAACTCCTAGCCCCGTGAGGGGTTACTAGAGTGTTGAGACGAAAGCAAATCAAAGGTTCGGTTGACTAAGAGGTAGTTTAGGTAGGAGTTTTTTTGGGCTCCTGGGGGAGGGGATTCCAACGTATGTTGGGTGGCTATTTCTAGCAATGCCTAGAGTCCAACGACCCTAAGGTTCTTTGGGCGTGGTTATGCAATGGTGGAAGGAAGTAGAAAGGTGAGCTCTCTACTCACAAAGTGGCTTGCGAATGTGTGGGGGTCTCAGTTACTTGGTGGGGTATGGGGAGCGATAAGTGCCTCTTTTAGCCTCCACTCAGCTTGCTGGTAAGGTTGGGACTTTTGCATCCTTCATCGATGCTAGTTCGCTTGTCTTCGGATTGCTAGTCGATGCTTGGCCTTTTACCCTTTGTTTTATTTTGTGTTTTTGTTAATAAATGCGATGATTTTTCACTAGATAGATTTAGGTTTGTGTTGTCCTATTGGTTTTTTATAATAATAGAGGTGCTTTCGATGCTTGGGTCATATTTCGTGTGTCGTCGAGTTGTGATTAGCATTTGTGCACTTAGTCTCCTAATCTTGATTGATCGGAGTGGCCCACTATCTATAGTGGTGTGTTCTAAAGAGCCTTATATGTGCTCGATTTGTTGTATACCTCTTTAGTTTCCCATGTTGGAACTCGGCAAATGTATTACCCCTTGATCATTTCAATGGAACCTACTATTGATTTAATCTATTATCGAAGTTGAGTCGCTAAATGTGTTATGAACTTTCACGTCTAAATTAATGTCTATATTTATCCATTTAGAATGCAATTTCCATTTTACTTAAAAAAACCCATAGCACTAAAGCCACATTAAAAACCTCAAAGAAACAAATCTACCTGTTAAAATACAACCAAGCATCTAGAAAAAAAACACACACACACACCAAAAGGACAAAACAACCACATACAACAAAGTCATAGGTTCCAGTGGAGGGAAAAAGATTCTGCACCAAACAAGGGATGAAGTATTGTCGATGTAACATCAAACCAAAGCATGTACACCATATACACAGCATAAGGCAAGCGCCGAACACAACAATTTCGACACCATGAGATGCGCAACACCATCACCAATGGGACCTTAAGAGAGTAGATGCCAGAGAAGCAACAGGTTCGGAGGACCGCCAAAAAATAAACAGCAACCCAACCCATTCTAACTGACCATATTCACCCTTGCGCCTTGCCACAATGAACATCGTTACCATTACCTTCTTAACCTAATCGGTGTGAGCACGCGCCCAAAAATACAAACTATTGAGGGCCTGGCAATGCATCAAGAGACAACGCCCGGACTCTGTCCAGAAAGCTCCCATTATTCCTTTCTTTTCTCCCTAAGGCTTATAAGTTAAATAAACGTATCATCGATTTACTCTTTGATTAACCTTTTATTTTTTTTTTTGGCTTCCAATCACTTTTTGTTTAACTTGTTTTGCTGCACGTCTTTGAAATTTCGTGTTCTATGTCATATGTAATGAGGCTATTAAGAGTAATAGAAAGATGGCTCACTTGTTGTATCTTTAATATAAATATATAAAAGAGGAAATAAGTTTTACATGGTGTTGTCAAAAAAAAAAAAAAAAAATATATATATATATATATTTTTTTTTTTTCAGATGAAACAGCTTTTTATATTTTAACCTTCCAAAAAGTTTTTTTTTTTCTTCTGAAACAATTTTTCTACTTTTAATTTTTTTTCTTCTTTTTATTTTATTTTTTTGTTAATATCTTGGCGCATTTTTTTCAACTAGTTCGTACTAAAACCCGAACAGAGAGGAAGCAAAATATGGATAAATTAGCGTTCCATCAAGTAGTAATTGACCTTTTCTTCTTCGTCTTTTGTTTTTTTTTTTTCAAATATAGAAACTATTCGATTTCTTAAATCTTTAGATATATTATTTGTGCTTTGGTTTTGTTTAACCCTTTTTTTCATTTTCTATTTTTTTAAACTTTTTTCTTTCTTTATTTTTCTTATCGTTTTTTCTGCTTTTTTTTTTTTTTGCTTTACTTTTTTTTTTATTCCATTTATCTATCGAGTCTCCCAACTTCGAAATAAAAATTTAAAATTACCCCACTCATCTAAATCCCTTTTATTTACATTTTTGGATCTGCAAGAAAAGAGGTCTTTAGTCAACTTTTAACGACGACATGTCCTTGCTATAAATGAAAAGAAGACTGCTTAGAAAACTGTTTGTTCATAAGATAGGGTCTACTTTTAGTGAGGACAACGTCATCACTAAAAGTCTTCGCAGTAAATCTAGGAGGAAATATTTTTAGGTACCATCAAAATGGACTTTGAATGTCATCTTTAAAAGTCTTGGCTACAATGACTAAAAGCTTGGTGCCAGTTTTTGTCTAATAAACATTTTAGCGATGACAATGTCGTCACCAAAAGTTTATTTTTGAATTTTTATTAAAATCTTTTGCGGTGAAATTGAGCTAGAACAAGATGTTTTCAAGATTTTTAGCGACAACAGTTAAAGTTTTGTTAAATATTTTTATTCCAAACAACACCGTTTTCTTGACATATAGCAAAGACATAAGTTTTTAGTGACGATATATGTTGTCCCTGAAAGTTGACGAGCATAAGAACCAGAACCCGATCTTCTTCATCATTTTCTCTCTCTTTCTCTACTTGTTTTCCTCTCTTTCTCTCTCTAACCCTTCAACCCCTGCCCACACCGTCGGCCAATGCCCATTTTGCCGCCACTCATCTCGGCCTCTCTGTTTGTCTCTCTTACTCTCTCTTTTTTTTTTTTCTCTCCACCCCACTACCCCATTGCCTGCCATAGGTCCCAACCAACAGTCAGCTGCTTGTCCCTTCTAGCCATCGCCTGCCCCCTGCCACCCCCTTAAACCACGGCCTCTCCCAGCCTAGTCCGTCTATCTCTTTCTCTGCCGTCTGCTGCTGGTTTTTGTTGCCATTAGCTACTATCCGTGACTGCTGCCATGTTTTGTAATCCTCCCTTTATTGTGGTGACAAAAGTGTGCCTTTGATTATTTTGAATTTTTTGGTTTAATTAATTAGGTATTAATGTTTGTTTAATAATGTAAATATGTTTGAAATATGTTGTGGTTATATTTGGATTTTAATTTTAGATATGTTTTGGAATATGTTAAATGTGGTAGTGCGTGATTATGTTTTGGAGACAATGTTTTGGAATATTTTGAACATAGAAGTGTGTGATTGTGTTTTAGATTATGTTGAATATGTTAGTGTGAGATATTATGTTTTGGAATATGGTACATTTGTTAGCAACTGGAGAATTGATTATGTTTGAATATGTTAGTATATGGTAATTATTTTGGATATGATTTGTTATCTTTGTTATTTTTATACGGTTGTTAAATTTTTTAAGGGTATAGTTGTTATTTTTGGAACAAGTTGTTAATTTAAAACTAATTTTTAAGGAATATTAGAAATAAGATTAAATTTTAGTGAGGATTGATTATTTTAGTAATAATTATGTTAGATTGATTATTTTAGTAATAATTATATTATAATAATTAATAAAAACTAATTAAGTAATAATAATAAATTAGATAAGTGGCTAATACTTAATAGTAATTATAATTAACAATTAATAAGTTAAATTGAGCAAAAATGTTTAATTAGTGAAATATTTTGTTATTAATAATTTAATAGTAAAGAACAACTAATTATTAATAAATCATTATTTAATGTTTAAGTAATAATCATAAATTATTTAAGTAATTTATAATTAATAATGATAATCAATAATTAATAAGTATAATTGTACAATAATAATTAATTAGTTAAATGTTTATTATTAATAATTGATTATACATAAAAATAATAAAATTAATTAGAGATTAACTATTAATAATAAAGAATAATTAATTAATAATGAATCATTATCTATGTGGTGTTTGGCAATATGTGTTAGAATTAAAACTTTTGGTAGCTATAGTGTAAAACTCTCATATGCTACAATGTTAAGAAAAAGTCTGTTGTAGTGTGAATCTCTCATATGCTATAGTGTTTTCAACCAAAAGTGGTTCAAATCATTAGTTCTAATCAATGCTTCCAAACACTCTATTAATATTTACGTAATAATAATTAATAACTCACGATTATAAACATAAAATTGAATAAAACTTGTTATAAAAATAAGAATGGCTTATTAAGACTTAACAAAATTATATAAGAGTCATGAAAATATATCACCACTATGTTAAAATTCATGAATTTGGTGGCATGCGTGCTATCTTGTTATTTATTAAAATAAATTCTTTCCAAAAATGTTAAATATATATATATTTTTAAAAAATAAGCGTTAAGTTTTTTTAAAAAAAAATATTAAAAATAAATTTTAAAAAACTAAGACTTCTAACTATGATAAATGTCGTCACTATAAATTTATCGTAAAACATTTAGTGACAACATTTGTCATTGCTAAAAGCACAAATTTAAATTTGAATTTTGAAAAATGAAAACTTTTAGCTATGATAATTTTTGAAATTGTCACTGCTAAAAAGTTTATCCTTCAATAATACTACAAAACCTTTTTAGCGACGACATTCCACTTTTTAAGTCGTCACTAAAAACCTCTTTCTTGTAGTATCTCGCTCGTGTGAATCTTTTTTCTTTTAAAATATGCATTTGGATCTATTTGTTTTTCTTACTATTTTGTCCCTCATAAATTCGTAATCTTTTATACTTTATCTATATTGTATTTCGTCTAAAAATAATCAATCTGTTAATTGAGGGATAAAAATTGTTTATTTCTATAAATCTTAAGGTAGTTAAACTTGAAAAAGTGAATGTCAACAACTGAAATAAAATAAATGTATCTTTAGAGGTTATTTGCAAAAATGAATCTCTAATTAGATTTTTTATTGCATTCATTGTTATAAAAGCTTCAATTAAAACTTGATGCATATATAGCACATACTTAAACTAATATAAATATAAATAAATATATATATATATTTAACCGAATGAAGATCATAAATTATGTATTTGTTATTATGAAACACTAATATGAGGTTTGATTATTAGTAAAAGAAAGTGAGAACTGATTTACAACAAATAGGCTCTTCAATGACATGTAAAAAAGGTCATCGATGAGTTTTTGCAATATTTATTCATAATTGTTAGACAAGGATGCTGTGGAAAGTCTACAACATTTTTGATGTCTTGCTTAATGTCATTATTTCTTTTTTTATCACACTAAAATACTGTTATCTTAATTTTTTCAATTATACAAATATTTCTAACATAAAAGAGTAGAAATGTCACGTTTAAGAGTTATTGATGACTCTAAAAGAATTTCATTAAAAAAATTTTGAATGACACAAAGTGTCGTAGATCTTTATAAATAAAAAATTAAAAAATAATTAAATTGAATTTTTATTATAATTTTTTAAATATAATTTTTATTATCATTTTTAATTAATAATTATGTAATTCACGATTGTATAATACTACGTTCAAATTTTATGAATTGTGAACATAAAAAAAAAAGATTATTAACATGATTACAGATAAATAAAAATAGTCAACCATACATTTAAAAAAAAACTCCAAGCCAAACATCATTATCAAATTTAGGCTTTGAAATGCATAAACATGAGTGGAATAATCGTAATAATCATTGTTGTAGGAGATCTCGATGTCCCAAGGTTTGAAGGTGAGATAAAATAAAAGCCCAATTTGGCCCATTTATCTCAAGTAGAGTGGGAGTCAAGACGACCAAATTACCTCGCCACTCTAGGAGGAAGTTGTGCTTAAACAGGCTTTGTATTCTCCGCCTATTAGTGCACCCCAACTCTAGAGACAGACAAGAATGGGTAGAGCTAATAGTCGAGACAGTGCTCCCGAAATTAAGTCCACTAGCATGAGATTCGAGGCATTTTCTATACGTGTAGGGACACCATGCGTAAAGGAGTATAGGCTGGCGTAAAACACGGAGATTCTTGCCCTTATTATCAATATTTTAATCATTTTCCATAATGTATCAATACTATAAATAGGAGAGATGGAGAAGAGGAAAGGGGATTCTAGATGGGTGTAATTGCAACAAAAACAAAGAAGAGAGCTCTCCTCAACCTGAAACTAAAACTCCTCCTCTTGCTTTGAAAATCTTTGTATTGGATACATACACTTGATAAGAACAACTAAAGTAGACGTAGCTCATTTAAGATTGAACCATTATAAATCTGTGTGTCTCCTTATTTTCATCATTTCTTTTACGCCTTTATTGTATTAATTAGGGGGCATTATGAGTAATTGATGAGGGTTATTACATTGATTATTGTTGAATATTTTCCAGCACCAACAATTGGCGCTATGAGAAGGGTTTTCATCTTTTGAAGAACGAATAACCATCATCGAACAATAAACAATCATCATGGTGACTACTCGTACTAACCATACCGGAGCCAACACCAACAACTCCATCACACAAGGAGGATCCAAATCAGTTGGAGGGGGTGGAGGATCAAGAAAAAGGTAGGCAAACTTCACAAACCACCTTGCTAGAACAAAAGATGTACAGAATGAGTGGACTATTTGAGAAAATCTCGGTGGCCCTAGATGGTCTTCAAGGTGGTAACCCTTTAGGTGATGAAACAGAAGACCAAGGAAAACAAGCTCATAGCCAAAATGGCGACCAGCAAGTTAAACTTGAGGGAACCGGCGAGACTGAGGGTGGTCGATGAGGAAGGACTAACTCAATAGGTAGCCAAGAACGAAGGAGGATAGTAGAATAAGGTCGATTTCAAGAAGCTGGTCTGTCAAATCAGCTAAGACAAAACACAGGTCTACCTAGACTTGATATCAAACCAGATGCGATCTCAAGAAGAGAGATTTGGGGGACCACCTGCGTGAGAGAAGAGTTGCTTCAATAGGAAATGATCCCAATGTAGTCGACCAACCATTTATTGACCAACCATCAAATAGACAACAAGTTGACCCCAACGTGATAGCTTAATAGGTGAACCAATAATTCCAAATAGTGTTGAGACTCCTTACGGATGAGATTAGATGATTGGCAAGTCGCGTTGGAAATCTGAAGAAGAAGATCGAAGTGCACCATGGGGAAGAGATAACATACACGACCCTATTTGCACCTTCCGTCATGGAACTTCCTCTTCTAGAGAGGTTCAAACCTCCTCAGATGACACTTTATGTGGGACTCATAGACCCCAATGACCATATTCAAATTTATGAGTCGTACATGGAACTCTATGGAGTTCCACAAGAAATTATGTGCAAGGACTTCAGCTAGGCCCTCTTGGGTCCTGCAAGAAGATGGTTTAAGACATTAAAGGCAGGAAGCATAACTTGCTTTCAGGACTTGAAGGTAGCCATCCTCAACTAGTTTATGGGGGTTGAGATTCCTACCGCTAGCCAAAGAGAAACTAAGCTTCCTTACTCAGGAGCTGAATGAATCTCTGAAGGATTGGCTCGCGAGATTCACTACAGAAGTGGCTACAATGGGAGGAGTCTTGGAAGACATCACCTTTATAGGAGCCCTAAGCAACATGCAGACAAACATTCCCTTCAAGGATGATCTCAAAAGCAAGGGCTCCAAAACGCACTAGGAATTCCTAGAGAGGGCCTGAGGCTAAATTAACCAAAAGGAGGTCAAAGGTCTAGCCTTTAGAAAGACGATGGGTAGCAACAGTAGTAGCTCTCAAGCACCAAGGGATGGAGGTAAGAAAGGGGCAACCCCTTAGGGTCATGATGGCTCGAGGTTACTAGTCCATGACCCTATGCCCATCACTTCAAATTAAGTTGTTATCATGGATAATAACAAATAGCAAAGGCAGGAAGGCAACAAAGGTCGGCCTCAATAAAGGTACGACAACTACCACGGCCTCATTGCCTTAATAGACAATATCTACCACCAGATTAGTAACCAGCCCTATCTCTAGCCCCCTAGCCCAATGAAGTCAAGCCCAAACAAGCGTTATTAGGACAAATATTGTAAGATTTCATAGCAATATGGGTCATTACAACAACCAGTGTACTAGTCTAAAAGACAAGATTGGGAGTCTAATAAGGGAAGGTCGGCTGCAAAAGTACGTAAGTGATAGGAGCAGGAGGAACGACAGGGGAAATAGTCACCCAAACAATCAAAAAAATGACCCACCACAGCATGAGGGAGATCGATGACCAAATAAGGACAACACATCCATAAGGGTGATATGTACCATATATGGAGGGCTATACCCTAGTGGTGACTCCCACAAGTCTCAAAAGAACTTTGCCCGAGAGGCAAGGGAGAGCTCAAAAAACAAATGTTGGAATGTATTAACAAGCAGGCCTACTAAAATGTCGAGGTATGGGGGAACAAAAATAACCTTTTCTGAGGTGGGTGCTCATAGTGTCAATTTTCCTCAAAATGATGTCTTGGTGGTCGAGACCATGATCAAAAACTACTCCGTGTGTTGGATCTTAGTGGACAATGGTAGCTCTGTTAAATCCTCTACTTGGACTGCTTAACCAAGATAGGGATCTCTTTGGACAAGACTACGCCGAATTGTAGGCCACTTATGGGTTCATTAAGGATAGTATAATACCTGAGGGGATGATTTTGCTACTAGTTATAGTAGGGAAAAAGCTAAGAATGACAATAGTAATGTCCAATTTCCTAGTAATAAAGGTTAGAAACCAATACCATGTAGTGATAAAGGAGGTTGAAATTGAGGGCCTTGAAGGCCTTAACCTTCATTTATCACCAAAAAGTGAAGTTTCCCACTCCCTAATGAGAGGAAACCAATATGAGTCTAGGCAAACCTACTCTGATGCCATCCATACTTATGCCAACCCCCGAAGGATGGAGATAAGGATGGTACATACTAACAGAAGACATAGATCTAAGGTTGGGAGCAGAGGTAACCTGCATTGAACCCACCAAGGATTTAATAGAGGTGGCCTTAGAGGAAGGAGACCCCTCCAAAGATCTTAGAAATGGATTGGGACTAAACAGGAAGGAAGCAGGTGAATTAAACGGATTCCTTAGCAAGACTCTTGATGTATTCACATGGACTCATGAAGATATAGAGGGAATAGACCCAAAGGTCACCTGCCACTGCCTCAACCTCTAAACCCAAAGAGGTACAAAGTGCTTAAAGAAGAGGTTTACAAGCTAGAAAAGAATGGGTTTGTTAGGAAATCATATTACCCTGATTGGCTTAAATCTAATCCTCATTTGAAAACCCAACGAG
The DNA here is from genome assembly GCA_946598075.1 of Artocarpus hirsutus. Classification (NCBI taxonomy): domain Eukaryota; kingdom Viridiplantae; phylum Streptophyta; class Magnoliopsida; order Rosales; family Moraceae; genus Artocarpus; species Artocarpus hirsutus. The sequence goes on from CAMOHE010049200.1 coordinate 37,166, forward strand.
AAGTGGAGAACGTGCATAGGCTTCAGCAAATTGAACAAGGCCTCTCCCAAGGATAGCTTCCCTCTACCTTGAATAGATCAGTTGGTTGACACCACTACAGCGTATGATCTTTTATGCTTCAGGGATGCTTATTCGAAGCAACATATCAGCATTTGGTAAAGAAAATGTCTGCCAAAAAAATTAGAAAGAGTACGTAGATGATATGTTAGTTAAGTATGTGAAGGCGAGCCTCCACATTTTATCTCTTGACGAGACATTCAATATTCTAAGGAAGTACAAGATGGAGCTCAACCTTCTGAAGTGCACGTATAGGGTGGCATTAGAGAAGCTTTTGGGATTCATGGTTAGTAGGTAAGGAATAGAGGCAAACCCAATAAAAATCAATGCTTTGCTGGATATAGCACCCCCGCCCCCGTCCCCCCCCCCAAAAAAAAAAAAGAAGCCCAAAAAGGTACAAAAACTTACAGATGTGTGGCAGTATTTAACCGCTTCACCTCTAGAGCAACCAATAAGTGTGTTCCATTCTTTGACATTCTAAGAGGGAAAAAACCCTTCAAATGGATAGAGGAATGTAATGACGTATTCAAACTCCTTAAAGACTATTTTGGAGAACCCTCTCTGCTTTTAAAGCTCTATTGGGTGAAATCTTACATATTTATCTGGCTGTCTCACCTCACACTATAAGCTCTGTTTTGCTCAAACTGGAAGGAAATACCTAACTGCTAGTAGGAAAAGGTGGTAACCCTTCAGGTGATGACCCAAAAGACCGAGAGCAGCCAGTTGGTAGCCAAAATGGTGGTCGATGAGGTAATTCTAAGGGAAGTGATGAGACTAAGGATGGTCGATGAGGAAAGCACCAATTCTGCAATTGTGATGAATGAAAGGGAGAATTAGATGACTCCTATAATCTCGCACCTCTTGAACAGAGAGTTGCCAACTGATCCTTTAAAGTGCAAGAGGATTGTTACAGGTCAATGCACTACTTGTTGCATGACAACATGCTCTATTGTCGAGGTAATTCCACTCCTTTTCTCTGTTGCCTGGCTACAGATGAAGGGTTACACGTACTTGCAGAGATACATGAAGGTTTGTATGGGAATCATTTTGGATGACAATCATTGGCCCACAAGACACTAAGATAGGGATACTACTTGCTTACCTTGAAAAAGGATGCCCACGACTATGCCCCAAAGTGTGACAAGTGTTAGCATTATGCCAACACCTCGAGATCCAATCCTAAAAACCTGGCATTGATCTTAAGCCTATGGCCATTTGCAAATAGCGAATCGACATAATTGGTTCATTTGTTACTATTCCCAAGGGACTTATGTTTGCAATAGACACCGTCGATTATTACACAAAATAGGTAGAGGCCAAAGCATTCATCATAATCACTGAGACAAATTGCATAAGTTTCATCTAGTCTCATATTATCTACCACTTTGGTATTCCTCATTCAATCGTCTCCCACAATGGCAAACAATCTGACAACGCCAAGACAAGGAAGTTCTATGAAGACCTCAGCATCCACAAGAACTTCTCAGCCGTTGTTTACCCACAGGCAAATGGACAGGTCGAGGTAGTTAACAAGATCATCAAGCACACTCTGAAGAAATGCCTAGATGATCTAAAAGGGCGATGGGCAGAAGAATTGCCGAAGGTATCATGGGCTTACAGATTATGAGCATCATTACTACAGGCACGAGTCCATTCTCCCTCACTTATGGCACTGTAGCAGTTCTACCAATAGAGATGATTACCTTAACTAGTAGAGTAATGGGGTATAATAAGCAAGAAAACCCTATACTCTTGGACATCAAGCTTGACCATTAAAAGAACGAAGGATTGACTCATAGATTTGCCTCACCGACTACCAACAAAAGATGGCAAGATATTACAACAGAAAGGTCAAGGAAAAAAGATATGCAATTGGAGACTTGGTTATAAGAAGTGTGACTCCTAAGACAAAGCCAAGGAATGTTGGAACTTTGAGCTCAAATAAGGAAGGCCCTTATAAAGTTTGAGACACAATAGGACCAGGGACTTACATGCTGGAATCATTGAAGGAAACGTTGAGCATCTATGACTTTATTATCAGTAAAGTAAATATCCTCTTTGTTAATAAAATAAATCTCCATAGGAGTTGTTTCCCAGTTATTAAAATCTCTATATATATTGTCAAACACTAGAGTTGCTCTATATTTGACATGGGGGGCAAGAGAGCCAAGAAGGCTTCAAAGCCATAATCTAAGGAAAAAAGGCAATAAAAGCTCTATGCTTAAAGTCATACTCCAAGGAAAAAGGCAAAAGGCCCAAAAAACTCTATGCTCAAACCCTCATACTCATAAGGCAAAAGAGCCAAGAAGGCTTCAAATCCTTTTTCTCCCAAGATGGCTTCGAAAGGGTTATACAAGGTGAAGCCTTAAGCTCTACGCCTAAAGGGGTTGTATAAGGCAAAAGGCACAAAAAGCTCTACATCCAAAAGGAAGGAAAAAGTTCTAGCCATAAATGGCCAAGCACTACACCCTAAATTATACATCTGCGAAAAAATCGCTTTAATTATAGGGGTGGAAGTGGAAAAAAAGAGACCCTTGTGCAAGGCAAAGTCTTTACACAAGGGAAAAGCCTTAGCATATTTCTTGAGTTACCAAGTTAAAGTTATAAATTAGTTGGCCAGGTATATCTCTACTTTCAACATGAGGTAAATATAAATGCCGAGTATAAAGGAAGATGGCAAAAACTAATTGCATTAATATTAAAAGAGAGATTACAAAAGTCACTACAAAAGTGCATAAAAAAGATTACAGCAATTTTAATCTTCGTCTCTTGTGGCTCCCTTTTCTGCAATCGAGGCTTTATTCTCTATAGCAGTTGAGTTGTCCCCTGAAGGTGAGGCATCTGAATAATACAGAAAAGACAAATCCAAGTTAGGGTGAAAAGCATAGTTTAGATCAACAATTTTATCACCCACCGATTGAAGAATGTCATTCTTGATTTCCATGTATTCCTCTAACGCTTGGAATTTCTTGATTGTGTCCTTGGCCACGTCAGACATTGACCTCTCAAGCTCCTAAATCTTTTTCTTATCAGCCTTGTGGTCCTTCTAAGCCTGATATGCCCGCTCTTTAAGGCCCTCAATCTCTATAGAAAGCTCAATGATTGTCTTGGCAAGCTTCTTTGAGTCCTCGGGTTCCTTTAGGAGGAGAAGTTGGACATTATGCTCTTTATTTTTGGTATCCTTGATTGCCCATTTCTCCTCATCAAGTAGAGCTTTTAGCGTCTCTATCTCCTTGTGAGGGCTAGCCAAGTCATTCACCTACTTCTCAATCTCCCCATAGAAGATCAAGGCCATCTTTAAAGCCTATACACAAATGATGAGGTTAGAAAGAGGTAAATAACAAGAAAAAGGAAGCAACCAAAGGAAAGTTGGAAAAATACTTACATTCACTGGTTGCCGATTAGTTCCTTATGTTGCTCTAGGAGAGGAGACTTCTCGGCCGCCTCTTAGTCTTTGTCAAAAAAGAATTCATTAATGGCCAAGAAGGCAAGGCTAAACCTAGGCAAAAGTTCAAGCATATTCCCCACTTGGGCATCAGATGGGTCACCCACTATGAAGTTCCTATCCCTAACTTGACTGTCGGGTAGGAGGACATCTTTTTTAGGGGTAGGAGAGGGAATGTCCAAGATCTCGACCATGACCCTCTCCTTACAATGTTGGGGTGACAGACATGTTGTTGTCAACCCTTTGCCTTTTGGACTATGGCAGATCAAAAGGTCGCCACTAGTATCCTTCTTTGAGCTATCTAGTTTCCTTTTAGGAGCAGCACTTACTGAGGAAGAGTCCTTCGTAGGGGCCTGAGACTTTTTTCTCTTGGCAGGAATCTTAATGTTCCACATCTCTGCACATGAAAAAAACAAAATAAAGTTAAGTTAACCATAGGTTATCAAACAGATAAGTAGACTACAAAAAATACCTTCAAGGTCCCCACTGGGGGACTGATTGGCAATGACATAGGAAGGCCAGGGAGAGCTAAAATCAACCCTGATCTCCTATTATTTTTCTCCATGAAGAGGTTTGTAATTTGCCTCTCCACCAGTAGGAGGGCTACAATTTTCCTTATTCTATCTCGTTTCTGCTATGTAAGAATGGGACAGTCGACGACCTCTACAAGAAAAAAAGGCTAAGTTAAGGGAAGACAAGGAAAGCCCCAGAATCTAAAAGGGAAGACAAAGAGAGTCTAAATCTTGATGTCATAAAACCTTAGCGACTTACTGGCAATCCTCTAGGTGGTGTCGACTTTGTATTTCTTGGGGCCAAATCCTTGTTACCTGTCAAAGTTATGGGTGTTGAAATCCCCCTTTAGCATGAAAAACATCTTCTTCCAATCATGGACAAAAAAAGAATGATTCAAAACTATAGGGGGAATCTTATCCTTGGCTCGATTGATGTCCTGCATAGTAGTGGCCTTTGGATAGAGACTGGCTAATGTAGTAGTAGCACAAAAACTCGTCCAGGTGAAGGGGCAAGTCAAAGTGGAGATGCCAAAAGATCCAGATCTCTAATATTTTATATAAAAAATTTGATAACAGTTGTGGAGGCAAGATTTCAAACTTGCAGCGGATTCTATTAATGAAAGGATAAACGGGAAGTTCTAGCTAGCTGTGATTTACCTATTGCAGACAGAGAGGTGTCTAGGCAGAGCAACATCAATGCGATGGTCTTTGTTCGGTATCACGAACTCAAAGGACCTCCCATTGACCTTACCCTTGGCAAAAGATATATGTATATCAAAGTCTTTATAATGGGATGAGGTCTCCTTGGCCTTTCATGAGATGATCTTGCTAGCATACGCCACCAATGGCTTGTCATGTAATGCAGCCATTTCGATGGAGGATGAGCTTTGGACTTTGGGATCCGCCATGACTAGGCGAGGATACCTTCGGTTGAGAATGGCTATAGAGAGAGAAATGGGGACACTATCCACTAGCTCATTGACACTATCAGTGGAAGAGATAATGCCAAAGTCAATATCCTTGAAAATGGGATCATCCTTAGGAATCGTCTCCTCATGAAGCCGGGATGTCTCAACGGTTTCGGTGGCATCGGGGCATAAGCACAAAGAAGTCTCGACCTCTCACTGATGACTAGGTGAAGACATGATCTGATAAAGATGAAATAAATAAGTGTCAAACAAGTATCCTATATTGAGAGGTGACCTAACAACTAAAGTATATATGCTTAGTCCATAAGGGACTATGAACGAATAGTTGACACAAAGTGACTATGAATCAGACAATCAACACAATATGATTATGAGTGTGGCAGTCGACTTATCTCTGAAAACCTAGAACAAACCACAGCCATATGAGAATTCTAGAAAATGGTAGCAAACCCCAAAAAGCCAGAAAACAACCTAAACTGGTATGTTTCATTTCCCTAGTTTTTACTTTAAATCTAACCTATGCTTTGCATGAATAAAGCCTAGAGATCCCAAAAAATGCCAAAATAGGAAGAACACAGGAAAACTTAAAAGAAAAAGTTCAAAAGCTTAGGGACTTAGTGGTTATTGAGACATATGAGATTCAAATGTTGGAGATCTCTAAAGTTACAATGCTAGCTAGTAGCAAAAATGATCGAGAGAGCTTCAATAAGTTTGCAAAGAGAGTCCGGGTTTGAAGAAGAGGTTTGAAGAAAAAGAGGAAGTTTGAAAAAAGAGAAAGTTTGAAAGGAAATTCTTAGAGAGAATTTTGGGAAAGTCAAAGGAAAATGCCATGCCTCTAAAAACTATCGAAATGAGTTAAGAAGGTTCTCAAAACCCTTATGTGTTCTCGCGAGGGAGAGATCACAACCGTCGAGCATAGAAACCCTTAGATTCAACAATTAAGGATTAGGGCAACCAAGGGTTGCCATCCAATGACTCAGAGCTTAGGCGGAAAAACTCCTTGATGATCCAACAGTCGAGATAGATCTCCTCAAAACGATGCAAAGCCTCCTGTAAGGACATGACATGTATCCCAACAGATACGATTATTTGGCTGCTTGAGAATTCAGACTGTCAAGTGCAATCATGACTCCAATCAAAGGCTTCTTTAGTAAGCCATCCTAAGGGACACATCCCTAACTCCTAAGAGATGAGAGACTTGCATCATCCTTACTGTCAAAGTATGAAGTAACTTGCCAAGTCATTCTACACTTGGGGGGCAACTGTTGTAGGAGATCTTGATGGCCCAAGACCTGGGAGTGAGATAAAATAAAAGCCCAATTCAACTCATTAATAGAGTGGAAGTTAAGACAACCAAATTACCTTGCCACTTTAGGAGGAAGTCAAACTTAAACATGCTTCATGTCCTCTGCCCGTTAGTGCGCCCTACTTCATAGAAAGACAAGAATAGGTAAGGTTGACAGTTGAGATTGTGTGCCTAGAATTAATACCACTAGTGCCAGATTCGAGGCACTTTTTGCACATGTAGGGACACCACGTGCAAGGGAGTATGGGCTCACACATAATACAAAGATTCTGGGCCCCATTGTCAATATTTTAATAATTTTTTCATAATGTATCAATACTATAAATGGGAGAGATAGAGAAAAGGAAAGGGGATCCTAAACAGGTGCAATCATAACAAAAACAAAGAAGAGAACTCTCCTCTCCCTGAAATTGAAGCTTCTCTTCCATCTCTAAAACTCTATGTATTGTATATAGAAACTTGATAAGAACAACTATAGTGGATGTAGCTCATTTAAGAGTGAACCACTATAAATTCATGTGTCTCCTTATTTTCATCCTTTCTTTTATGCTTTTATTGCATTAATTTGTAGGCACTATAAGTGATTGGAGAGGATTGTTACGTTGACTATTGTTGATTATTTTCCAACATCAACAATCATCACAAATCATCTTCTCTTATTCATATGAACAATTACACTTCTCTAAGTAATTTATTTGAAGACTCATGTGCATTTTGCTTGTATAAATGCTTGTTGCTTGTTTAGAAAGGAATATGAGCACTTTGAAGAATTCCCAAATATAAAATGTTGGTAGATTAATTCTCATAACAAAGATCCAAGAAAAAAGGGTTCCTGCAAAGGTGTTGCATTACTTTCCAATAAAACCAAGATTTCAAAGAATTTTTATTTCACCAAAAAAGGCAGAGCAATTGAGGTAGCATTATACGCACATTAGTCAAGATAGAAAAATATGACATCCAGTTGATTCATTTGTGTGGGACAATATCAATAAGAAATGGCTAGATTCTATTTCTAAACTAAGAAATCTTAGGCTTGGATTTGTAACAGATAATCTATATCAAAATCTTGACTCCAAATATAGTTGTTGGCTAGTGGTTTTTAGCTGTATAACATTTGCCATTAGATCTTTATATGTCTCATGAAAGTTTGATGTAAACCTTACTTATAACAAGGCTAAGTCAACCTAAAAATGATATAAACATATATTTTCAACTACTTGTTGATGATATAAAGGAGCTTTGGGATATTGGAGTGGAGACATTTGATGGGTTAACTAACAAAAGGTTTAATATGATAACTATTTTGAAGTGGAGAATAAATAATTTTTTGGCATATGGTAATCTGGTAGGATATACTACAAAGGGTGAATTTGCTTGTCTTCCGTGTGGACCTAATATTTGCTCAACATATTTACTGCATAGTAGAAAAATAGCTTACATAGGTCATAGACGATATCTTCCCCTACACCACAAATGGCGTAATGACACTAAATGGTTAAATGGAAAAAAAAATGCCATGGGCTTTAAAACGTTCAAGTGATAAAGAAATCTCATTAACATTGAAGAACATAGTTAATGGTTAAGGGAAAAGACCCAAATAGAAGAAAAAAGAGGATGTAGGACCAAAAGAAGATGAGCAAAAAGAGGTTGAGAAGAAACAATATGAGCAAAACAATGCACGTTGGTCCAACAAAAATGTGAAAAACATTGGTCTTTTAACCTACTGAAATTGCGAGGTGAGTTCTTTTTAGCTTCTATTTAACAAAATCAATTAAGAATTTATTATTTTTCAGTTTGTACAGAACTTATGATATTTTTCTTATAGTTTGATTACATGAATTAGATTTACATCATAACTTGGATGTTATGCATATTGCGAAAAATTTTTGTGATAGCCTCATTGGAACTTTATTAGATATAAATAGAAAATCAAAAGATGGACTTGAATCTCGTAGAGACTTAAAGCACATGGGTATAGGAAAAGAATTATATCCATAAGAAAAAGGGAATCGATTTTACCTTCTAGCAGCACTCTATTTGTTGTTGAAGATCGAGAAACAGATGCTTTATGATAAGGTTATTTGATTTGAAATTGCCTAATGGCTATGGCTCAAACATTCAAAAGTGCATAAGTTTGAAAGAATGCAAGCTTATAGGTCTCAAATCTCATGATCAACATATTCTTACGTAACAGTTGCTACCAGTAGCTATTAGAGGACTTCTTCCAAATAGACTACAAAGTACAATCTTTTGATTGTGCTCATTTTTTAATGAAATATGTCAACGTATAGTTGATGAAAACAAAATTTAGAAATTGGAGGATGAAATTGTTGAAACATTATGCATGTTAGAGAAGTACTTTCTTCCTAGTTTCTTTGATATCATGACTCGCTTGACAATCCATGTAGGATAAGAAGTTTGACCCTATGGACTGGTAGAATATCAATGGTTGTACTCTTTTGAGAGATATTATGACTTGTTTACATGTCATTTCATGCATTATTTTGTTTCTAAATTAATAAAAGTGTGTATTTTTTAATCAGATTTATGAAAGAACTGAAGGGTTATGTGAGGAATTGTGCACGACCAAAAGGATGCATAGCAAAATGCTACCTTGTTAATGAGTGTGTAAACTAGATCTATATGAAATAAAATATTACTGAAGGCGATAAACTCTCTTGTAACGAAGAATTTAAAGATGAGACAATATTAGAAGGACGTCCTATTTCCAAGTATGCCTAAAAGTAATAAGCAATGAAATGTTGAAGATTGTTCATCAATGCATATTGTTTAACTTACAGAAGTTGAGCCTTATCTTCAGCAAGTGACGACATTTTATTGTTATTTTCAAGCTATCGATAATTATTTTTAATCATTTACATAATTATTCTCTTGTTTTTATTTTTAATCTATATTATACATGGATGAACTTAAAAAGAAAGATAGGCGTTTGATTAGAGACAATAATATGCCGCAAAAGATACATTCAGAGATATGTCCTTTATGGTTATAGGATAAAATCATAAGATTTATTATGTTGAATTTGTTCCTTGTCTTTTATTTTAATTAGATATATGATTCTATACATGTAATATGTAAGTATATATTTTTTGTAGATGTGTGTATATATGTATACCTTTTTCTCATAGGATACAAACCCTCCTAGATTTCAGCATCAAAGAAAGTAAAATATATTGCATGGGGACCTAGATGCTATTACATGTCACATTTTGGTTATATAATCAGTAACAAATGGTATCATTTCATTGGGGTTAAAAGATCAACACAAGATTATGGTGTTTTTTATAGAGGTAGAGACAATTTGTAGAGCCAGTGCACGAGACACGATACAAGCTGTTACAAATGTCTCTTATTATCGAATTATAAAGGACATCATATTGCTTGAGTTTCATGCATTCTAATTGCCTATATTTCATTGCACTTGGGCTAATATTGTGAGTGGTGTAAAAGAACAAGAGGCTTATAGTATTGTGATGAAGTCACTGCCAAGAGGCTTTCATGATTATGATGCATATGATGAGAGTGCTTATAGTATTTACACACCACAAAATAATAATGACAATGAGGATGATGACAAGTCTTATGTGAGGGAGGACTGTGGGGGTCTTTTATTTTATTAACTAAATGAGAACTTTTACATATTTGAGTATTTTATCTTTATGTAGATGATATCCACGACTACAATAGCTTGTTTTGATAATGTAGGTTTAATTGTTATATATGTATTTGATTTAACTTTAAAGTGAAGGAAAAACTTGTTTAAAATATTATATCGCTGCGAATTTTATAAATCTTATTTTATTACCAATAAAATGAAATATTATGACATTTTTTTGTCAATGTAGTCAAATATTATATTAGACAACACTTGCACAAAAATGTCATTTTAAAGGTATTTTAATTACATTTCTCTTAAAATGTCATAATACTCCCATCGTGGAAAGCCGCTTTTGTTGTTTTAGCACGCATATACATCATATTTTCTTTTGCGAATGAGATCTACATCCAGTTTTGAAACTTCAGATAACTATATATTCGTCATACATAATAGTTTTATCAATTTTTGTCTACTATATGTTGAAGAACTGATTTCCTTTCAAATATATATATATATATATATATATATATATATATATATATATATATATGAGAAAGAAA